>JARHVA010009056.1:115000-375471 GCA_037957365.1 Torreya grandis | reverse complement strand
GGATAACTTGTGTAGTGGAGAGTAAATTAGGTGAAAGATATATGGAAATCAGGTAGACCACATACAACATCTTAAATTAGATCGAAAATCTAGTTTCATTGTCTATAGAAAGGAACAAGACCATAATCCATATTGAATCAAATTACATAATAAAATCAAATAAAGTAATACACCATACATAAAAGATAATAAGTGAAAACCATAACAAGATAATTTGGATTAAATCAATCAACAAATTGAACCATATTTTATTACATCAAAGTACTATATATAGTATTTTACAATCCTAATGTCTTTTCACCTTCTGAGAAACAAAATGAAAGACTCCACATATTCTCCAATTATCTGATTAGCCTTTCAAGGCCTAATAAGTACAAAACTACATAAGACAAATCAAACACTTTACACATGTGTTTATCCTATATACTTCATGGTTTCAACAAGCTCCATTATACATCCAACCAGTTACATCTTCCAACCCATGACATGCAGGTAAATCAAAATGTGACATGGATATGAAGCACATAGTGACATGAATTTAAAAAATATCCAAGGCTTCCATTAAAATACCAAAAAAAAGGATTTAAATGTGAATGATAACATGTTGACGATGTGGGTTCAGAAATGCGTAACATTTCATCATTCCAATAAGCATCTTCCAACATGGTCATAAAGGGCACAATAATAATAAAAATGAAAAACAAGCAAAAAGAACAAGATCATAGTTACATGGGTTCATTTACATAGAACACACCTATGTGTAATGTTTAATAACTCCATTAACCTACTAATAAATGTGGTCATATGTGAAGGTACATTAAAAAAACCATGAACATAGAAAGTGCAATAAAAAGAATTTTCCTCCCTCTATTTTGTCAATGGAAATACCTCTATGAAATGGTGCATGGTTGAGAAATTTCCATTGTTATTTGAAGGGAGGAGATCCATGAAAAGGTAGGAAGAGATGTTGTTGGTGTAATGTTCCATCACTCTATTAACATAATGGTAAACATTTACTTAGATGTGAAGGCACACTAAAACAAACATGAACAAATAAAGTGCACAAAAAACCCAAAAATGTTAAGGAACATAGTAAAAAAATAGAAACTTACAAGGTATAACCACAATAAAAACCATGCAAAAATATAAATAAGCATGAATGTCTACTAGTAGCACATAGGGTGGAATTAAATCATCATAGTAATAGAGAAAAACTCATATAGCCATGTGTAAAATCACACTAACTTTGACATTAATGAGCCACTATATTCCATACCTTAGTTCAACTTGAAATAAATGCATCACATATATAAATGACACAACATAGTGAATGAAAAATATATTAACATTATCTATGTTAGTTTATTAGCATACCAATAAAAATTTACTCATATGTGAACGTAGACCAAAAAACCCATGAATAGAAAAGGTGTTAGTGTAGTTTTTCACCATTGCATGGGTTTTTCCTACCCTTGTGTTATTCACCTTGTTTATTTGGATAATTAGGTCATTATAGGTATTTATGAGGTCATTACGACATCATCATGACATCATCATGCACTTATGAGTGCATGGGGTCACATAGTGAGTGGATGGGGTCATCCATCCCACTTGGTCCCTTGAGTGCCTAGTCCACTCATATCACTTTTCCATTATGTTCCCTCAGTACTCTCTCCACCCATAGTGGAGTAGCCCATCCACTCACCTTGTCTGGCTAAGTCATCCTACACTCAACCTGCCTATTTAAGGACATGTCATCCTTTGTATTGTATGGTGTAATATGATGGATCTTTGGTCTAATTATTTACAATATTCTCTCTTGGATGATTTCAATTTCTTTCATCTATGTGATGTGTGCTTGTTTCACTTGTGTGATCACTTTACCATGGCCATTCCTTGATACAGAGATCTTAGAAAATTCTCACATGCTATTAGAGTGAAAATATGATACCATGTAATAATTTCCCAAGATCTTCATATCAATGAATGAAATGGTTGTATGATCACATGAGTCAAGCAAGTGCACACCAAAATGAAGATGCAAGCACATGAAACTGACAAAATAAAATATTTCATCAAGAGATTGGAGTGAAAAGATAACTTCCATTACACTCCCCATTAGTCCACACAAGAACAATAACTCTCTAGCTCACTAAATGTTTTGGAAGATAGGGCAATAAATATGTTGTTTGAGTGTAGGATAACTCAACCAGATAATCTAAGTGCATGGGCCTTGCCATTATGAGTGGAGATGGCACTAGTAGAACATCAGTGGGTTGGAGGCCTTAGTGGTACAAGCGCTAAGAGGACCAAGTATAAAGGATATCCCATTCACCCACTAAGTAACCCCATGCACTCATGTGTGCATGATGACAACATGATGATGTCATAAATCACTCAAATAACCTAAATAGCCTAATTATCCACCTAAGCAAGGTGAAGTAAAAATGTGTAGTAAATATCTACACCAAAAACCCCCCTTAAGTGTAGCTTAGGTGGGTACAATAATAAGGTCTCGGTAACTAGGCCTAGTTAGGTACCCAAGTATAATGCAACTCTCAAAAAGTGGAGTAAAAAGAGAAAACATAGTGGGAACAAACTCCCCCCAAAAGAGAGAAAAGAAGAGGAGACTAAAAGATCCCCCAAAAGATGATATTGAAGCAATCAACACTCCAAGTACATAGAGATGATTCCCAATATCTTAAAAAATATGAAGGATGTGTACCTATACAAAGAAGAGAGAGAAGGTAAGTGTAAAATGTCATATGGTGAATGTTGTAGTAGGTCCCTCTACATCAAATGTTGTCTCTTCCTTTTGGAAGAAAAAAACCATGATTTGTCAAACTGAAAAATTCCCACTAAAGTGAAATGCAAGTAGTAATCATGATTTAGATCTCTAGAAAATGCTCAAATGTCTCCATGATAATGATCAAATGTGCCAAAGTTTGATCAGGTATCACAAGCCTAACACTAGAATATGGCAATGAAGAAGCATATAATGAAGGGGAGATAACATCCAAAGAATAAGATAGACATGAAACATTCACTAAAAGAATGTCCATGGGAAGAGGAGAGCAATGCTCAACAACTGTTGAAACTAAATAAAATACTACAACTAAAGCACACAACTCTACAATATGAATATCCACACGAACATATGAGTCATTGATGATTTCAATGTGTGTACTCATATTGTAAACAATAGAGTCCTCTTAAGTGCTAGACTATGATGGTTTTAGAAGAGCAACAACCTATATAGGAATGAAATTAGACTCTGCACTAAGACAACTAAGGTCTGGCAGATTCTCATCCTATAGTTGGGGTTGGATAGAAGGAGGATCAATGTTCACCATGGATATATCATCACAAGAAATAAAATAATGAGGATAGAGTAAAATAGTCTCAAAGGAGATAATAGGAGGTGGAAGAGTGATATTAGTCTCAGCAGGATCTTTCAAAAGAGACTATAGGATGTTCAAAATAGTGTAGGGACATTGTATATTCCACATGGAAATGAAGATCCATAGAAACATGTAGTAACACAGTGGAAACCTTGTCACAAGTATTAACCCACTTATCAAACCAAACATGATTAGTGGGTGTAGAAATCTACCCATATAAAAATGGAATATGATTCTTATGTATGAACAAGTGTTCCATGTAAGCATGTCATGAATCATAATTATCCTTCCCAAGAAGAACCACTGGAGATGAAACAACTCTCCTTTTCTAGAGTATCTCGAATGGGGTCAACATGATAGAAAGAAGACACCAGGGAAGTGCACAACTGCATGGTATAGACTACAATGAACCCCTAAAACATGCTCAAATATGAGGACATTGGGCACAATCAAGAATGCATCCAAGTGAGCAATCAGTGCTAGAGTAGGTAAACAATAGTGAAAATTCTAGAGATGGACTTCAGACTAGGATAAAAATGAGTCCACATAGATGAGAGCAATCAATGTACAAAGATAAAAATGCATAAATTAGTGGGGCCCATAGCATAGGTAACCCCCCCTAAAAATGACACTTTATATTTTAGTGCATTTTAAATTATAAATGGAATCAATATATCAGGTATGAAAAATTGTAAAATATTAAAAAAAAGGGGTAATCGATTCCAAGTTACCAATCAAAAGTTATTATAATATCGCATTCCTATCATTAATAGTTCATTTTAATTAAATTTGCACCAAATTTAAATGCACTAAAGCTAATTAAATAAATATAGCCTTATAACCAGGCGATGGAACCAAAATCAAATGAAAAATGCAATGGTTTTATTTTTTAGGGGGAATTAGCCCCCTAACAACCCAAGCCTCACCTTTCATTTTCGACAAGCAAGAGAAGAGGGTATTTGCATCAATCCATGTTCACAATTTTTGGGTTAGTTTTGTTGTTTAGTTTCATTTTGAAATGTAGAGATTATTTCTATATATTGTAAGGCATTTTTTTAGTGGGTTTGAAAAAAATCACGGGTCTTTTTTGAAATATGAAAAACCTCAGGAGTAAATATTGTAGGAGGTATTTTTTACTAAAAATAGGGTAATTGATATTTTTAGGAGGTTTTTAATTTAAATATCTATTTGTATGGTGAGAGGGAGAAATAATAATGAGTAGGATCTAGTTTTTTCCCTCAACAAGCTCATGTTTGGCTCAAGGTTGAAACCCTTTCTTTGCATTGTCACTTATCTACCTGGAGGACTTCATGGAATTTCAACAACATTTACATACCCTGCAATGTGTTGGAGCTCTCCTTGGGCTCTCCATATGCCTTGCAAGATCTGTTGTGGACTTCACATGGCCTTTCCATTTTTGGCTCACCAATCTCTTCGTACATTTATGTATTGATTTCAACAACCATACATTTGCATCCCACTGCTAGCTCCTCACTCTCGACCTCTCAATGGCCTACTATTGTTTTCAACAACTATTCTTCTATTGGCACCCTTCATTGGTGTAATATTTCTTGTGCCTTTGTAATTTGTAGGTCTGAACATTAATGGTGGCCTTGTGAATATTTACACAATAAAAATCATGGGTCTGAGAGTCAAATCCAATGCCTCCATCTTTAGCTTCCTCCATTGGTGCATTCCTTCTCTCCAATGGCATTTTGTTTCTATCTTTTTTGATTTACAGCCCTAATCAGAATAATGGTGGCCTTTGATAACATGGAACTCAGGATCTGAAGTTATTTTACAACAAATGATTCATTTGAGCCCTCCACCTTGATTCATGGTGACCTTCCTCTATACAATGGTACCTCAAATCAACCATTCGTCCTCTGTGCAGACCTATATTTCTCCCATGGCAACACCTTGCATTTTCTAGCAAGCCTAAGTTATCAATAAAAATTTCAAAACTCAGTCAAATCTTAAAAAATTTGATATATTTTTATTATTTTTTAAATAGCTCAATTTTCTAATACTTTAAGAGAATTTTTTTCCATTAAGGTGCACATTAGGGTGAGTCAAAGGATTGGTTAAGACTTGTAATTGCTAAGGAGAGGTCAGTAGTTCGATTATGGTTCCATCACCTAGTTATAAGGCTATGTTTATTTTATCAACATTAGTGTATATAAATTTGGTGCAAATTTAATTAAAATAGACTATAATGATGGGAAGTTGATATTGTAATAAATTTTGATTAGTGACTTGGAATCAAGTACCATTTTATTTAAAAGTTAATATTTTTTCTTTCCTAATCTATTAGTGCCATTTATATTGTAATCTCACTAAAATTATAAAGAGCCAAAATTGGAGTTTTTTACTGAATCGACGTCCATTTTGGGATGGCACTTTTTACTTCCAATGTACTTTCTCTCGAGTGTGAAAGACTAGTGGGTGAAGTCTGATTTGATAGGCAGTTAGATTTCCTCACAACAATATTTTATATGTCTTATTGAGTTTTGTACATGAATGCATTATTGACAGAGTCTGATGTCCTCCTACTTGGCATGTTTGCATTTCACATGTATTATTTTGGTCAATTGTACTATTTGTTCATTCTTTTGGATGCGTTGTCAGTTGAGTCTGACATCTATTTATTGAGACAAGCATTGTCACTCATTCTCTAGTACTCAATTATAAGCATAGATTGCTCATTTTTTTAGCTTGTTTTGTAATTACAAACAAAGGGTGGTCACTATTGATTGTCTCAAGGGGTTTGTTATGGGCCCTACATTCTTTCTTACTCATATTTAGTTTTTTGTAACTGCTACATGTACCCATTTATTTACTACTTGCATAAATTACTCTTGTATTTTTGGATGCATTTTTAGTAGAGTCTAACATTCATTTGTGCATGTATTGTCACTTGTGCACCAATTTTTCTCACTTGATTAGACTCATTTTTGACGTAGTCCAAAGTCTATCTCTAGAACATGCACTATTACTACTAGATGTAGAAGGTTGAGTCTACGCTAGTGGCCCTTCTCAGAAAGGCCAATTATGATTCATGGCATGCTTACATGGAATAATTGCTCACACACAAGAATCGTATTCCATTCTTATATGGACAGATTCTTGCACCCATTGATCCTATTTAATTCAATATATAGGCTAATGTTTGTGACCAGGTTTTTACCACTCTATTACTACATGTTCCATGGATCTTCATTGCCATGTGGAATATACAGTGTCTATGCACTATTTAGACCATTCTACAAAGTCTTATTGGGGAGCCTACTATGACTTTATCATTCCTCTACTTATTATCTCTTATGAGATTGTTGTACTCTCTCCTCCTACTTTTATTTCTTGTGATGATACATCCATGGTAGACAATACTCTTCCTTTTGTTGAGCCCCCACTATAGGATGGTATTTTTCTCAACCTCAATTATCCTACTGTAAATTCTACTTCCACCCCTATTTAGGATGTTACTCTTATAGAGCCACCATAAACTAGCATTTTGGAGGACTTTATTATTTCAAATATGAGTACATTCATTGATAGCCTTGACGACTCTTATGTTCTTATATATATTCATATTGCAAAGCTGTGTGCTTCATCTGTAGTATCTTCTTCAATTTTGATGGTTGTTGAGCCTTACTCTCCTCTTCCCATGGACACTCTTTCAGTGAATGTTCCATGTCTATGTTCTTCTCTAGTTGTTCTCTCCCCTTCATTATATGCTTCTTCATTGCCATCTTCTATTGTTAGGCTTGTGATACCTGATTAGACTTTGGTACATTTGAGCATTAACAGGGAGACATTTGAGCATTTTTCAGATATCTAAATCATGATTCATACTTGCATTCCACTTGAGTGGAAATTTAGCCATTTGATAGCTCTTGGTTTCTTTCTTCTAAAAGAAAGAGACAACATTTGTTACAGAGGTACCTACTACAACATTAATCATACGACATTGTGGGCTTACCTTCTCTCTCTTCTTTATAGACACATATATCCTTCATACTTTGTAGGATATTGGGGATCATTGCTATGTACTTGGAGTGCTAATTGTTTCAAAATCATCTTTTGGAGGGTCTTTTAGTCTCCTCTTATTCTTTTCTTTCTTTTAGGAGGAGGTTTCCCACTGGGTTTTCTCTTTTTACTCCACTTTTTGAGAGTTGCATTGTACTTGGGTACCTGATCAAGGCTAGTTGTCGGGACCCAATTCTACTACTCACCTAAGCTACATTTGGGGGGGGGGGGGGTGGGAGGGGCGGGGGTGTTAGTGTAGGTTTTCCACCCTTGCATGGGTTTTTCCTATCCTTGTGTTATTCACCTTGCTTAAGTGGATAATTAAGTCCTTATAGGTATGTATGAGGTCATTATGTCATCATCATGATGCCATCATGCACTTATGAGTACACGGGGTCACACAGTGAGTGGATGGGGTCATCCATCCCACTTGGTCCCTTGAGTGCCTAGTCAACTCAGGGCACTTTTCCATTGTGTTCCCTCAGTGCTCTCTCCACCCATAATGGAGGAACCCATCTACTCACCTTGTTTGGCTAAGTCATCCTGCACTTAACCTCCTTATTTAAGGACATGTCATCCTTTGTATTTTGTGGTGGAATATGGTAGAATGTGATGGATCTTTGGTCTAATGCTTTTGCAATATTCTCTCTTAGATGTTTCAATTGCTTTCAGTTGTGTGATGTGTGCTTGCTTGACTCGTGTGATCACTTCATCATGGCCATTTGTTGATACAAAGATCTTGGTAAATTCTCACAAAAGACACACAAAAAAACCGAGGAACATATAAGGCACATATCAAAAAACATGAACATAAAAAGCACAATAACAATAACAACCATGCAAAAACATGAAAACATAGTTGTGGGTTCAATTACAGGGAACACACATGCACGTAGAGTTTCATCCCTCCATTTTGCTCACTAAAATTCCTCTACATAATATGGCATGGTCGAAAACTTTCAAGGAGGTTCCATCTATTTTGGGGGAGGAACTTGTCACATCAATTGAGAAAATTTAGCCAAGCTATCTGAAAAATGGTGTTGTCTTCCACATTTATGAACCACATGTCTTCCAACATAACACATTGTTTCGTATTAATGACCTATAAATATTTTGATTCGTGTCTTTTGTGTCAAAATTATAAGCTAATGTTAATATAATGTGTTCGTTTGAAAATTATTTTACGTATTTTTGTTCCCAACTATTAGTCCTTTTAATCCCCCAACCAAAAATATATTAAAAAATTAACATGTCACCGAAAATTTCACCATTCCTCTTAAATAATCTTTATAAACTTAAAAAATATTAAATTATTTAAATTTAAAACACAAAATAATATCGAACCTAAAATTAAAGGTCTCAACCAGTATCCCTTCCCCTAAGTGAAATACATAAATAAAGGTTAAAAAAAGGCGAAATTGACATGGATGGGTAAAAGTAAAACGGAGAAGCAAGTTGCCGCCATGCATTTCCACAAAACAATAAAAAAGCTAACGAACTTATTGAAAATGTGGGCAAGACATGTAAAAGGGGAAAGTAACTTATGTTTGGATGATGAGGATCACGATTCACGTCATAATCGCTAACATTTTTCCGTCAATCAACTGAGGTGAGGCCCACATTTTTCTTGACCACAAATATGATTTCATTTAACTGAGGTGAGGTTGCTGTCAACTGAGATGAGGTCCACATTTCTCTTGACGACAAATATGGTTCATTGCATGCGCAATGGTGTCTGTGTGAAAGGAAAGGTCGTTGCAGTAGGACGACGGAAAATTTTTTGTATCGACGAAGAGTGTCCTGACTACTAGAAAATCTTTTAACCCTGGGAAAAATTTCATCATAAATGGCGTAAGAATTTCAATCCTTTCTTAAATCGTCAAGGATTTTATCATTCCCAGCATGGCAGAAAAGGGTAAACAGGGTGTAAACCATCAAGAAAAAGGACCCCTGGCCGACTCCATTTCACTTTCGGTTTTAGATATTCCGACAACGTGCGCTGGAGTTTTCAGTTGGCAAAGAATGACCGTGGATTGGGCGAAAATAGTGGATTGCAGCGATCTTACCCGTCCGTGTTGGAAAGTACAGTTACTGTTCTGGATGACTTTTGCCATCAGAAGCGATCTTTTATGAGCCACCACGACCGGCCAAAATAAAATACAAACACTGATCCGCAGAGAGCTGTAAATGGCGTAAGGGAATCCTTTCCTACACCGTAAGGATTTTATCTCTCCCAGCATGGCAGAGAAGGGTAACAAGGGTGTAAAGCTAGTGTGTGTAACAGGAGCTGGAGGATACATCGGATCATGGCTAGTAAAGAATCTTCTACAAAGGGGTTACACAGTAAACGCCACCCTCAGAGATCCAGGTAACTTTCTTATTCTATTCTAACCCATCATATAACAAATACGGTAAGAGTTGATTGAATTATGGCCTTCGCTTAAAACTGCAGGAGACGAGACAAAATCTCGCCCTTTGTTGGATCTGCCAGGGGCAAAAGACAGGCTTAAGCTCTTCCCAGCAGATCTTTTGGAAGACGGCAGCTTCGATTCTGCAGTGGAGGGCTGTCAAGGAGTTTTTCATGTAGCCACTCCTATGCCGATTGCTATCGGTGGTAAAGAACTGTCACTGGTAATTTATAAAAGAAACAAATATTCGAGTGTTGATTGGATTTATTTGTTAGAGTCTAGAGATATTAACTTATGGTGGAGTGCAGGAAGATTTCGTTGTGCCTGCTGTAAATGGGGTGCTGAATATTATGAAGGCTTCCATAAGAGCTAAATCTGTTAGGCGAGTGGTTTTCACATCATCTATCGGAGCAGCTTCTCCGCTGAATGAAAAGGGGGAATTAGCCCATTCATGCCTTGATGAAGCATGTTGGAGCCCTCTAAATTTTCTTAAATCTCAAACTTCTCCAGTGGCCTGGTATGTGATTTCCAAGACGTTAGCAGAACAAGAGGCCCTTAAATACGGTGTTGATAACAATCTTGAAGTTGTAACCGTCCTACCAGTATTGGTGGTTGGGCCGTGGTTTACTGTTACGCCTCCTGTTTCCTGTGCCCAAACAATATTATCCCTCATTGGAGGTATACCTGGATATTTGTATTTATATCAGTGTGCTCCACTACACTCATGATTGTATATGCTTCTAATGTGTTATGATTTGGCAGAAACTGAAGAGTTCTACGAAATGCTTAAGTTCTCCGAATTTTTACTGGCCTCCACATCAATAGTGCATGTTGATGACGTATGCAATGCCCACATTTTTTTGATGGAGCATGCCAATGCAGAAGGTCGCCATGTTTGTAATGCTGATACAACAAGTCTCAAGTGGCTCAAAGATTTTCTGGCGAAAAAGTTAAAGGCTTCACGCAAGTAAGGAAACAATTTTCCGTTGATTGTTTAATGCTATGTTGGTCTACAGCAGATTATTAATTGTAACAATTTTATTTTCTCGAATTTTAATTCAGGTTGGATGAGGAGGATGGGGTTGATAGATATGTGCCAGTTTCTTCCAAGAAATTGTTGGATCTAGGCTTTTCCTACAAGTACAGTTTAGAACAGGCGTTTGATGAGGCCATAGATTGTGCTAGGAAGAATGGAAATTTGAACTTGTAATATAAATTCTAAATTATTTTGTAGGTTGGACTCACAAGGATTAAATTTGACAGCCGATTTCAAGTCTTATATAACATGTTTCGCATCTTCCAGTAAGTACTGTATCGATTATTAAGTATTTACTGGAATATTTTTAAATAGAATTTATTTTGTTCATTTGTTTTCTTTATCAAAAAAATAGAAGAGGTTTAATTAAAATTCGATAATCCTCTCTAATGGCATGAGATTGTTCAATATAAATTAAAGAGCTAATTTTAATTATAAACATATGCAGAAATTACTAAAGACATTTATTATAATTAAATATGTCATTTAATTTGTTATATTGTTTTAAATTCAAATCCTATATAGAGTTAGGTTTTAATTCCCTATGCTTTTACAATGTGTTGTTGGAGATTTTGAAATAAGAAAATAAAATTTTGAATGTTACATCCCATATATACATAAAAGTGAAAGTCAGAAAATTTTTGTAATCAAAATATTAATATTGATAATATATTTTGAGATTAATGATCTAATAACTGACTATAATATATTTTGAGATTAATCCACCAACTATTAACAATGCCATGTTGATGGCATTGTTGACTTGAATCATGGTTGAATAATAGGTCCAGTTGGAATGATTCACAAATGAGAAAATTGACACCCATGTTCTCTGTTGTCTTGAATTGCAAATTGTGAGTGCCTTGATTGTGATTGATCTTTGATTGCCTACAAAATCCTAATTATGGGGTGTTACCTCAAAATTTCAAAATCTAGGATAGCAGTTGGCTTTGTTTATGGGACAACATTTCATGTTGGAATGTAGGATAATTCCAAAATATTCTATCTTTTTCAATCAATGCCTTATTCACCCTACAAATACTTATGACTAGTATGTCGCAAGTTCTCACAAGTCCCAATCCAACCAACTGGGAACTAATTTTTTCATCCCAATTGTATGGGAAATGAATATGAATGGTTAGGGCAAATCACACCACCTTTGAGAAATTCACTTATCAGTGATTCAATTGATTTTAACCTCTCTGGGATCAAACACTATCCACCAAGTGATTGCTTGCTAAAATGGCTTTCCACCACCCTAAACGGGGTTGAAATGAAAAGCCCGGACATGAAAGATATGACTAAAATATTGTTTGCTGCTTGATAGCCCATGCACAAAATTTTTAATTGATTTCTATAAAAAAAATTAAAACACTTATCGAGATTTGCCTCAGGATTTGGATCACAAATTATGAAAAATGTTTGTGATCATTTTCGAAAAATATAACAATTTTAAATAGAATGGTGTAAATTTAAACTTGTTGCGCATGGTAGGCTTGTCTTACTAGTAAAGAAAGTGCGAGACCTGCAACTAATAAAATTTTGACTTAAGGTTTGTCATGTTCAAGGGGGTTTTAATACTTGTAACAAGAGCACAGAAGCACATGCTATATTCTACTTTGAACTAAAAGATTTTTAGGATTTGTTGCACTTCTTGAGTTTGTTACGTCGATAAACATTATTCATTAGGGTAAACATAACTGTCAAGAATTGATTGACAACAAACGATTGCCCCATGCGATGGAAAGACCATTAGACTAATTACAATGGTTGTTGCCCTACACAGTGGCTTCTACTCTATGTAAGTTCTTTATTGTTTTCTCTCCTCCCCATGATACCATTTAATAATTACTAGTTACACTGATAGGCATTTTACGGTGTGGAGAACATAGCTATTAGGAACTAATTACAACAAGCAATTACCCCATGCAATGGTGATTACAACGGTTGAAGCCCTACACAGTGGCGTTTACTCTCTGCAGGTTATTAATTATGCCGATAGGCATTGTGCTGTGGGGTAAACATCGCTGTCAGGATCTGATCGACAACGAGCAATTTCCCCATGTAATGGCAAGACCATCAAACCTATTACAACCGCTGATGACCTACACAGTGGTTTCTACTATCTATAATTTCTGTTGCCCAATAGAAATAGAGGATAAGCTACCTATTTCATACGGAGACTGATTTGATCTTTCTCCACAGTCGCAGTACTTGCATACAGTTGCATTCCAGAGAAATTAAAGGCGGATACAATTTTCGATTTCATCACATTTGTACTTCGAAGGAAACTTTATAGGAATGGTGCTTCATTCCTTGCTGTCTCTGCCATGTTAATGTTCAGCTCACAGTTATCAACTGAACAATTGTTTTCTTTTACATCATTGTAGCCTTTTACATATCATGTATTCGCAGATTAAACGCATCATCATATAGGTGGTCCAAAAGATAGGGCACCATGTAGGCTATGACAATCGAGATGTTGCTATCAGCTTATCATTGTCTGGTTTGGCCAACGGTTTGAGCTAACATATGGCTTCCGTTAGGATTTCTTATGGAATTACAGGTAAAACTTCTGGTGCTGATGTAAATCTTTAGAAACTATTGGGTAATATTTCATCTATGAAGTTCTAATAACCATAACATTTTTATCTTATTTTTTGGAATTTTCCTTTTCTCTTTTTGTTTGATACAGTCAACAAGGTTTGAAAGTTGAGTTTTAAGGGTTTTTTAAGATTTAGGAATTGGGGATTTTTGTCTTGAATAAGGGATTACAATCTGAATGTGTTAAAGCTATCTTTCTCCTTCAATCTTGCTTTAGACGATAGTTGGGTGTTTTAGTTTGATGCGACCGCTTTTGGGATTGCTATTTTGAGATATTAATTTTAGCTCTTATTTATTAAAGGGAAGTTCTTTGTTTTTATTGTTGTTTATTTTTAAATTAGAGAGTTTGATTCATTGCGTAAGTTATTAATTTTTTAGGAGTTCTGCTAGCATCTAAGTGAATGATCATTGCAATTGATCAAACCTTCTTTTGGTGATTCTTTCTACATCCTTTTTCAAAATCTATATTGCCATTACCCAATTATGTAAGAAAAAACCTCTTATAGGGTAGTTAGGGACGAGATTCTTAGGCTTTTATAATTTGCATGGCTGAGGTAGTTTTTCCTACAATTAGATGAAAATGTTGGGTCATTGGCATGCCTTATGCGCATTCCTTATTGGAGATTTGTAATAGCCAAAATTGAGCTGAGGTGGCTCTTAAGCTTAAGCACAAGCTTGTGTCCACCACCTGAGCCTTACAAGCCCAAAATTGCTAAAAATAATTTATTACACATCTTATGAGACTTACTAGCTCGAAACCATTTATTGCACATTAAAATCAATTTTGTCTAGCTCTAAATTACTTAGTTCTAACATGCCCCTATGTCAATCTGCGTTGTGTTGACAATTATTGAAAGATTTGGAGTTAGCTTATTATGGAATCCAAATTGGGAAATGTTGAGACTAGGGAGAGAATTGGCAAAGGAACATTTGGTTCTGTAATTCTTGTACTTCATAAGCTTGAACAATAGACTTAGATAAGTTTTTGTCAAAGCTTATTAATTCTGCAGAAAATTTGACTTTTCTGCCATACAGATTGGTGTAAACACTCAGCACATCAACACGTATAAATTTGCCTATTCTTATTTGTTTATGCACCACAATTAGGTTTCAAGTTGTTTTTGTATGAAATTCCCATTTAGGCAAAAATTAGCAATATCAATTCACTTTAAGTTGCCTGCTGGACGTTACTTTTCGATACTACGATACTCGTTTTCAATAAGATAAGTCACTTCAGTTTTTGTCAGTGATTGTGACTTTTGACAAGTACAATTAGTGTTCTCTCTAACTTTTGCCATAAAAAACGATTTAATGATTTACCAGGACCGGGCAAAAATAAAATAGAAACACTGTCCGCCACTCTATAAATGGCGTAAGGGAATCCTTTCCTAAACCGTAAGGATTTAATCATTCCAAATACAGTAAATAAGGGTAATAAAGGTCGTGTGTGAGATAGAGGGATGAAGGGTCCATTCACAAATTGGTTTTTTTTGGGTTAGATATGTGATAACAAAGGTAAATGTTGAATCATTTTATATATGGTTTGCAATTCATTTCTCGATAGAATGGTATAAGTTGAAAACACTTTTACTATTGTCGTAGAGTCTAAAAGTCAACAATCAAAGTGTCAAATCTCGATTTTTAAAACTGAATTCCATCGGATCTTATTGTTAAATCTTATTTTTGCGAAATGCTCTTTAAATGAGGGTCCCTCAAAGCTCCATTTTCAATCCGGTTAAAGTCTCTTTCTTCAGGAAAGACACACACCGCATATAATTTTATTCCACAGAATTGCCAGCCAGTGCTACCTATACATTCATAGCATGACCATGACTAATTATTACCATAAAAATTTCCTACCATGCCCACGTTTGTGCAAACCCTGTTCATGTCGTCTCACTTCATCTGGAGTCAACTGTATGGTTTCACCCACTTAATATTACAAATATATTACGCTGCTCTACTTCTATCTTCCATTTCGTAGACTCATTTTACATTCCAAACAACACATGGGGATTCTGTTTTATCAAAACCTGGCATTCCATCGAAACAGAGTGCTCTGCCAAAAAGAACAATGTGGAATGACTGCTCTCCACAGCCAAGCACCAAGGCATAGAAACAACAGATATCTACAGGCAATAAATTTGGCAGGAAGTGACTTCGAACCTGGAGCAGTTGGGTGGGAGGCCCCCAGCCCTACCACTCCGCCTTGACTCGTAGCGTTTAAAGTAGATATTTAATTGTATAAATTTTATTTTCTCTAATTTTAATTTAAGTTAGATGGGAGGATGGGGTCGATAGATATGTACCGATTTCTTTTAAGAAATTGTTAGATATGTACTTTTCTTACAAATTCATTTTTAGATCAAATTTTCTTGAGAGCATAAAATGTGTGAGGAAAAATGAAAATTTGAAGTTGTAATATAAAATTTAGATTATTTTGTACGTTAAATTCGGAGAGATTAAATTGGACTATTGACTTCAAGTTTTATGTAATATTTATTAGTGAGTATTATAGCAACAAGGATTATTGCAATACTTTCGAGTAAATTTTATTTTGTTCATTTGTTTTATTTATGCTAAAAAAAATAAGAGGTTTAATTAAATTTCTTTAGTCTTTTACAAAAGCATGGGATTGTTCAATACATAAATTAAAGAGCTAATTTCAATCATAAACATATTCACAAATCATCAAAAGCTTTATATATAATTATGTATGTCATCTAATTTGTTATATTGTCATAAATTCAAATCTTATAGAATATTTAAGTTTTAATTGAGGTTTAATTAAATTTCTATGGTCCTCTTCAAAAACATAAAATTGTTCAATACAAATTAAAGATTTAATTTCAGTTATAAACATATTCACAAACCATCAAAAGTTTTATATATAATCATATATGCCATCTAATTTATTATATTGTCAGAAATTCAAATCTTATAGAATATTTAAGTTTTAACTGCCTATGCTTTTACAAGGTGTAGTTAAAGAGTTTAGAATTAGAAAATAAAATCTTGAAGATTACTTTCTATAGATATCCATATATACATAGAAAGGTATAAATCAGATAAATTTTATAATTCAAATATTTGTATGTATTTGAGTATGAATGTTTGTAAAAGTGACAGTATTGTTGAAAAGTGATGCTGAAGTGTAGTTCACTCAGTTCTATTTTTAGACTATTAGTGTAAATTTAGTTTGCATGAACAATTTTTGTGGAGCTAAATTTAGACAGTTAATTTTTAGTTAATATATTTTCAGAAAAAATAAAGCCTTAGAAAGGCTAGAGTTAGTTTTAGTTGATATTACATGCAAATTATTATTTTATAAATTTGCATGTAATATCAACTAAAACTAACTCTAGCCTTTCTAAGGCTTTATTTTTTCTAAAAATATATTAACTAAAAATTAACTAACTCTCTAAATTTAGCTCCACAAAAATTGTTCATGCAAACTAAATTTACATTAATAGTCTAAAAATAGAACTGAGTGAACTGCACTTTAGCATCACTTTTCAACATACTCCCCCTTGATGTTGAGAGGGCTCACAATTTGATCTCTGAGTTTCAAAAATTGATTCTTTGCAACTGCCTTAGTGAAGATATCTGATAATTGTTCTTTAGTGTTGATGTATCTCAATTCTACTACCTTGTTCTGCACTAAATCTCGGATAAAATGATGTTTTAAATCAAAATATTTTGTTCTATTGTGATGAACTAGATTCTTGGCCAATTTAATAGCACTAATGTTATCACAAAAAATCATTGTGGGCTGAACTTGAATCTCTCCAATTTATTCAAGAAGTTTTCTAAGCCATAATGCTTATGTACCTAATGAAGTGACTGCAACATACTCTTCTTCTGTAGAAGAAAGGGCAACTATACTTTTCTTCTTTGAGCTCCAAGTAATCAAACCAAAACCAAAAGAAAAATAATTCCCAGATGTTGACTTTCGGTCGTCCAAACTACCTCCCCAATCAAAATCACTAAAACCAACAAGAATGAACCTTTTAGAAGTGTAGTAATGAATACCAAAATCTAGAGTGCCTTTCACATACCTCAAAATTCTCTTGGCTGCCTTCATATGTATTTTTAATGGCTCTGCCATGTACATTGAAACAAGTGAAACTGAATAAGCAATATCAGGGCTTGTATGAGTTAGAAACATTAAGCTTCCAACAATACTTCTATAGGTTGTCTCATCAACTCTTTCAACACCATCATCTCTACACAACACAACTCCATGAGCAACTGGAGTGGAGACTGATTTACAATCAACCATATCAAATTTATTCAACATATCTTTAGCATACTTTGTTTGAAAAATAATTTTTTATCTCCCTCTGATAAACCTCCATTCCTAAAAAATATTTCATGAGGCCTAAATATTTCATCTCAATTTCATTCATCATGGAAAATTTGAATTCATACTTCATCATAGAACTGCTACCCATATACAACAAGTCATCAACATACAAACTTACAATTAGAATATCACTACCTTCTTGTTTGTAGTAAAGGGTAGGTTCACTCTTACTTCTTTGAAATCCATTCTCCTGAAAATATCCATCAATCCTAGCATACCATGCTCTTGGTGCTTGTTTGAGGCCATACAAAGCCTTCTTTAACTTGTAGACATGATTTTCTTTTCCTTGCACTTCAAAACCTTGTGGCTATTTCACATATACTTCTTTTTCTAAGTACCCATTCAAGAAATAACTTTTCACATCCATATGATGGATGCTCTAATTATTTTGAGCTGCTAATGAAAACAACATTTTAATGGTCTCTTGTCTTGCTACTGGTGCAAATGTCTCTTCATAATCAATGCCATATTTTTGTGTGAAGCCTTTATCAACTAATCTCGCCTTATGCCTTTCAACACTTCCATCACTGTTACATTTAGTCTTGTAGACCCATTTGGTGCCAATCTTCTTCTTGTCATGTGGAAGCTTTGTAAGCTCCCAAGTGTCATTCCTTTGAATATAATCCATCTCTTCTTGCATTGATTGCATCCAAAATTCATTAATATATGCATCTTCAAAACATGATGGTTCAAAATCAACTTTGGTAAGTAAAGCAAAATTCAGTTTCTCACCTCGTGGATTTTCTTTATGTGCTTGATTTGAACTACTTTGATAAATGTCACTCAATCTTCTTACCTTCCTTGTAGAACTAGTACTTGAATCTAGACTTACACTTGGAATTGAAGAACTAGATGAGGAGTTACTTGGTGGATTTGTAGCACTTGGAACAAAAATATTAGTGTGCTGCCCATGATCAATATCATCCATAATAACTTCATTTAAAATAGATTTTAAATTCTCCATATGGCCTTTTTGATGACAATAAACTCCCCCTTAATCAAAAATCACATCTCTTGACACAATAAGCCTATTAGTGAGAGGATTATATAACCTTTAAGCCTTACTTTCCTCACTATATCCAAAAAAAATACATGACTCACTTTTGGGATCTAACTTTTGCCTCTTTTGATCAGGAACATGAACATAGGCCAAGAAACCAAAAACTTTAAAATAATTAACATTAGGCTTTTTCTCATACCAGGCTTCATACGGAGTCATCATGTAAAGTGCACTAGTGGGACTCCAATTGAGAATATATACTGATGTAGCAACTACATCTCCCCAAAAAGAATTGCTTAATCCCTTTGTTTGTAGTATGCTTCGTGCCATCTCCAACACTGTACGATTCTTCTTTTCAGCTACATTATTTTGTTGATGTGTGTATGTAGTGGTGAGTTGTCTTATGATGCCATGCATATCAAAATAACCTTGAAAGGCTTTTGAACAAAATTATCCTCCATGATCAGTCCTTAAGCATTTGATTTTTCACCCTTTGTCATTTTCTACAAGGGCTCTAAACCTCTTGAATGTCTCAAGAGCTTCACCTTTGGTCTTAAAAAAATAAACCCAACATTGCTATGAGTAATCACTAATAAAATTAATCAAATATGATGACTTACCCAAACTCTTTGTCTACATAGGACCACAAATGTCTGAATGAACTAACTGGAGTGGATAATGAGCCCTCCATGCATTAACTTTTGGAAATTTCTCTCTTGCATGTTTTTCTTTAGCACATCCTTCACAAACTTCTTTATTCTCTTCAACCTTAGGCAAACCAGAAACTAATGCTTTTGATGTTAGAATTTTTAAACTATGAAAATTTAAATGCCCATACCTGAGATGCCACAAACAACTTGTATTCTCATATGCCATATTGACAAGGTTCCTATTATGTTTACCAAACTTCAATGGAAACATCTTATTCTTTGTCATAGGCACAACTTTTACCACCCTATTTCCTTGATTATTATCATAAATTATACATTATTTATTTTTAAATACAACTTTATAATTCTTCTCACATAATTATCCAACACTCAACAAATTATGCTTTAACTTTGGAGTGTAATAAATGTCTTTAACAGTCTTCATACCTTCTTTTGTATGGACTTCCATAGCTCCTTTTACAGAAACCTCCAATGATTTGTCCTCACCAAGCTTGATCTTGGATTTAAACTTTCATCCATTATAGAACAAAAAAAATTCATTCCCTGACATGTAGTTAGAACATCCCGATTCTAAATAGCAAACATCTTTAGAAACATTTTCAGCTTTGTCATAAGATAAAAATAAATTATTTGGAGGATTCACATCACCTTCTTGAGCATAATGAATGCTTTTATCATTATTACCTTCTTTTAATCTATACTCATAATGTAAGTGGTCATACTTGTTACAATGATAACACTGGGTATTTCTTTTATCAAATCAGCCTCTACCTCTTCTTCTGAAACCACCTTTTCCTCAAAAACCACCTCTGCCTCTATTTCCTCTTGAGTAATTCTGATTTTCACCTCTACCTTGGCCTTGATTACTTTTGATGCTACTATTGGCATCTTTATTCTTTGTGATTTTTAATTTGGAGGAAAAATCTTTCTCATCACTTTTCCCAAATGAATATCTCAATCTTTCTTCATGAGATATCAAAGATCCAACTAAATGATCAAATTGAAGGGTAGACAAATTCTTGCTTTCTTCTATGATTATAGAAACATGGTTCCACCTTGGTGTGAGAGTCCTCGACACCTTTTTTTATCAAAACCTCATTTTTCACAATTTTACCAAGTGTAGTCATCTTATTGACCACATCCTTTACTCTGACACAATAGGTACTCACACTTTCAGCTTCTTGCATCTTCAAATTCCTGAATTCTCTCTTCAATATCGGTAACTTGACAACTTTGACTTGATCACTATCTTGGTAAGCTTCTTTTAGAGTCTTCCAAGCATTCTCTACTGTCTTTGCTCTTGCAATTCACGAAAATAGGCTCTTGTCTAGAGCTATTTGAATATGAAATAAGGCTTGATCATTCTTCTTCTTAGCCTCCTTCTTAGTTGTTTTATCATTCACTGTGAGGGCATTCCAATCAGCTGACTCTGCATAACCCAATTCAAAAATCTCTCACAAATCTTTTTCTATCAAAAAAGTCATCATTTTGATACACTTATAATCATACTCATTTCTATCAAATTCTGGAATAGGTAAGGAGTTAGAATTTGACATGATATTTTTTTGGTAAAATTCTAACTACTAAATCTTTAACCCAAAATAAGAATACTTGCTCTAATACCAGATGTAGAATTTTAAATAAAATTAAATCACAACCAAATATATGCAATATTAATAATACATAAGAAATAAGTATTGCAAAAAATGAAAAATACTTCTTCTTCAAATTATTGGAATCATTCTCCTTCTTCTTGAAAATAAAGATCAATTACAATGTATTAATAGAATTGCATGTGAACATGTTTTTTTAATTATTAAATAAAATATTTTAAATTTATCTAAATAATAATTTGCATGTAATATCAACTAAAACTAACTCTAACCTTTCTAAAGCTTTATTTTTTCTAAAAATATATTAACGAAAAATTAACTAACTCTCTAAATTTAGCCCCACAAAAACTATTCATGTAAAATCGATTATGAGACTAATCAAATACTAACAGTTTCATGCTGATGGCATTATTGACTTGATTGAATAATTAATCTTTTTGAAGCGATTCACCAATGAGTAAAGAGACACCCCATTTTTTTGGCCATGAATCCGAAACTGTGAATGCCTCGACTACAATTGATCTCAGATTGCTTATAGAATCAAAATTGAAAGTGTTAGCCTGAAGTTTCATTACCTTATTAGTTGTGGTCGTTAAAAGATGCTGATTTTTTAGAAACACAATCAAGCGTCTTTTCACTGCTTCTAGTGCCATTGCCGCTAACTTTTCAAAGAGATTCCAATCAGCCAATATTTTGGTATGTGCTTCTTCGTCCAATTTTTTAGCATGCAATTATGTAAGCATCCACTTAGAAGAGGCCAATGATTCCTCTCTATATCCTCTCAAAAGATGACAAACATAAGGTGCTGGACTAGACAAATGCCATCTTCCATTGTCCCCAAATCAGTCATCGCCTTGAGCCTAGAGGGAGTAGTCACCTATTCCTTAATAAACTAATGATACATACCTTCTACTTTGTCCAACCCAATCTGCATGAACATAACACCCATACCATGATTTGTATATTGACCAACATCTCAAAGACATAACACCGACACCGATATTTATATATACAAATCTTTTCATTTATACATGAGTTTCTAGTTATTTATTGAATAGAAATACCCATACTACGATTTATAGCATTTCTAGACTTCAAAAAATGACATATTATAGAGGGTGACTCACTGGTTCGTGATGGCCATGAGAAGATTGTATAAGAGCATTTTTATTTCAAGCTCTTTAGGGCTTGAAGCCATTATATTTTGCTTTCAACGGGAGGTTCCAGGGCTGCATAAAAACCAAGCAAAAAATGTTTTAGCTCAATTTTGTGATGGGCCGCCAAAATGAATTACAAAAACTTCCAGAAAGACAGCAATTTTACCTTGGTAATAATTCAGAGATGGGTTGGGCTGAAATAATCGGCAAGGTGTCTCATTGGCTATCCTATCGATGTAGGGCTTGGTGTATTCATAGTTAACGACAAGAATGTTACCTTTGAATGACACTCAGTCAGCTTGACCATACAAAACATGTCCATGTATTTAGTCTCTATGCTTCTTCTCAAAATCTCCATCAAAGCCTTCTTTTGGATCTCAATTTACACCATTATCAAGAAATCTATAAGCTGCAAGGCCGGTTCTAATTTATCGTGGGTGCAATTATTCATCCCCATCAACCCAATACATATCTGATCACCGAACAAAAAAAAGCCAAAGCGACCCAAGAAAAAGTGCCACTCAAAGCTCTAGATCAGATTATAAAATGTAGCTGTTGGGCATTGCAAATATTCATACTGTAATTAACTCTAATTATGGTCTCGTAGAGGGGCCAAAGAAAGGAATTTATTTGTGTTGCCACCACCTATTCACCTTGTTCTACATGTTATCAACCTACTTCATCTTGTCATGTTTCTTCTTAGAAGTTTCAATTCCACTCTCATAACATATAAACACCTACATTATAATCATGCACCGCCTAGTTTTCATCTTTTCATTACGTGATAATAAATACAATATTTTTTATTACATTGATATTCCATGAGAACCTTTGGATGGTTAATATATGGTTAAGATTCGATCTTTTTATATCAACACATGATGCCATTTCAATGAGGTTTAAGAAAATCTTAGTCTTCGTGTTTGAATTGGAGAAGGATGAATCACATCAATTGTTAGAAAATGTGGAGTTGATGCACTCACGATATGACAATGGATGGTTGAGATTAAATAAAATGAAAATTCGTAGAGCAAATAAACATTATAGTTTATCTTTTGTGCTTGCCTCAACACAGAGCATTCACATGGAATCACTAAATCATATAGAATATCGGCATCTTAGTCCATATTTTGGAAATAAACATATATAACATTACAATGATGAGTAAGCATACATCCAAATCATTGAGATCCTTTGGATAATCAACCATGAATAAGGGTCATCCACACCATCAAATTCACCTAGGGAACAATCCCAACCTTAACCTCTTGACTCTTTGTGTTGGATACCTATAGGAATTTGTAGGTTGGTGGATGGATATAAGCAACCATCATCCTCACCAGTCAGACTACAACCCTTTCAGTCAAAACATTATATTTTTATTTACATGTTCTTTTGGATTAACCATGGCCCTTGAGTTACAAATAAAATATAGGTTGTTGTCTTGTTGTTGCAAGTTGGACTAGTCATAATTTTATTGTTGAGGATATTTGTTCTCAATAAATACTCTTGGTCTTGAAACAACTGATGTGGAATCAAAGAATACTTTATTGCATGAAATCAATTTACTAAAAGGGGTTCCTAGAGGGAAACTAATAGGGTGTTCATTGCTTAAGCAAGGAGTGCTATGTTGTGATGATTATCCATAAACCCAATTTTAATCTTTGTTAGAGACTTGGAGCGTTCAAATGGACATCAAGGGTGAAGGATATACCATCCACATTAGATCATCCCTACCTTCTTCCCCTATATATGCACATTGAGTCTAATAATTATACATTTCTTACTACCAAACATATCTTTGGAGGAGATACGAAGGTGTTGCATCTTTGACATCTATTTCCAATCTTTTATAAATCAGCCTCAAAATATATTCTATATTATAATATTTCTAAATTCCATATTTTTAATATATAATAATATTATAATACATCATATAATTAATATATAATAATCTAATTATATTATATTTGAAAATATATAATACATATCATTCTACAAAATATACAGTTAGCATAATAATATAAATATATATAATAGCATAAACTAGTAGTTGCTCCACTGGTGTAAGTTATGTTGACAAGGATGTAATTTTTTATTTTGGTCAGATGGGGTTTTATAAATAAAAAAAGTGTAAATTGGTAGTTGTAATTAACTCGAAACCCATTATCGCTAATCCCATTTCACCTTTTATGTGTAAAATAATAATATAAAATAATATTATATCTCTATTGGAGGTGACAGTTGAAAATGAGGATTTATGTTACTTCATATAGCGCATAAACATGTTGTGTAGGGAGGATAAATTTAGTTTAATAATGCTTTTGAGCAATGACAAAGTGGTGGGGAAGGGTAAATTCACACATAGTATGGAAGTGGTGAAATATTTCAAGCTAAGTTGGGTGGTGATTGTGAGGTGGAAATGACATAGCATTTCAAGTGATATCGTACACCACAGGGTCCATATTATAAACAAAACCCAAAGTAAGTACCATTGTTGGATTCACATGACCTTCACCCATTATAGAGGGATTTGTAGTTTGTAATATGGAGACATATTTGATTGGTCATTTTATATTATCAAGAGTGGATGAGGACGTCATTAGAAATGATTTAACTGCATCCGTAATTGACATCTAATGTGTAGCTATAATCAACACTACAATTTCGCTGTCATGTCGATAAACAAGTCAAGTTCTATAGTCTATCTCATAGCTTTTGTTCATCCACGTTACTAATATATTTACATAGAAGAAATTACTTTAGCCAAAATAACATAAAAATTGTGATACTCAAACCCAGGGAAGAAAATATGGCCACAATTGAATCCTAGCTTTATAAGCATTATATTTATCTGTACTCACAAAAAAAAAATCCATATATTGGATAGGGAAAATATATTTTGGAGATATTATTAAAATGAATATCCAAATAATGTTGCTTAATGCTTCAAGCATAAAATGCGTGAATGGGTCAACAGTCATGGGTTTTGATTGAGGTACAACTTCTAATTTATACTTTCACTATATAAAAAATTACTTTACCAAAATAAAAAATTACAGCTCTATCAACATAGGTTGCACTATTCATTATGGTTGTTGCAGTCTTCACATAGGAAATCATAATAGATGGGGTGGTGCCCTATGTACTTGATGCAATCCTTGTGGATATTAGCAATAAGGTTTTGTTCAATATTTAGTAAAGTATAGATAAATTTAGAAAACCAAATATAACATAAATATTTTATGATGACTAAGTTTTTCTAGTGATGACTGAGTTTTGCATGTTCCATCATATAATAATGAGTTGTCTGGGGAGAAGATGCTCTATTTTACATTGAGTATGAGAAATGATGAAGCATTGGGAATGGGAAAGACCATGAAAGTGATTAAATATTTCAATATGAGCTTAGTGGTGATGGTGTGGGGCAATGACACAATATTTTAGCTAATGAAATCAAAGAAGCCTACTGAGATACACATGGAAAGTATGTCACATATGTCAATGTAATATGTGTTTTATATGAAACTTTTTTAGTTACCCAATACAATATTTAAACAAGTGTCATCTCAATGAACTAGGTGTCTCTTTGAGGTATTTTTCAACCATATATTATCACAACCATCATATACTCGAGATTATTTCATTAAGTGAAAGAGTTTAAAAAGGTCCTTTCATTTTTTTGTGTGTAGGTTGTGTTTGATTACGATATGAGGGACATGACATTATGTTTTAATAAAGGTTATTTTTAATGCTAATGCATGTAAATTGGTATATCACTACGAATTAATGAGACATAATTTAATGAATACTATTATTAGAATTCTAAGGGAAAATTGAATGTCTTTTAGATGTAGTGGATGATAGTTTTCACCGATTATTGCTTCCTCTTATTTTTTGGATTGTACATATTTACCATCCTTCATTATATCATAGTAGTCAAAGGTAATGTATGGGAGATAGACATGTGTTGGTGTGAATAGAGTTATTTACCTATCTATTTTTACAGTTAGGTGTGAACAAGATTATTTGCCTAACTGATTTCACTATTTGATTTTGTTCACATATTATCTAGTTAATTTTACTTAGGTGTTTTGAATATTTGTCTCACCTCACAAGATCATGATACTTGTCATAATTTTGTGAATAGTTGGTAAGAGGTATTTTCCATAAATAATCTTTGTAAGATCATTTTAATAATAAAAAAATGCAAGTAATGAATTCATGTATTGGTACTACCCTTGCAAATGAATCATGCATCCATGATAAGAATATAATTTATTATTGTTAATTTCATTCTCTATCATATGAACATTTCTTATAGTTCTCTTAGATTCCTTTCCTAATCTCACATGGCATTAAAGAAGGTTGAGTAACTTGGGTAGTCTTGTAGGAGTTTGAGATCTGCCAATTCTTTTCATTATCAAGTATGCCCTTCTTTTGCATCCTTTAGATGGTCTTGAGAATTAGAATGGTGTGAATGGAAGAACTAGATTTAGGGGGGTTGTTGTTGAGTGTTTGTTTTAGATTCAATTTGAATCTTGTTGGAGCACAACAAAGCTCACCATCACAATCAGATCATCCAAGAAAGATATAGTTTCATCATATTTAGTCCCAATCGGATATCAAAGTTTCTATCTATAGATGATTTTGTAGAGGTTATGTGCTAATCTAAAGGAGCCCTATGAGGATCTGAATTTTTTTTCCTCTAAAATTTCATTTTTTCATCCCTTGGATCATTTGTAAATTCTTAAAAAAAACATCATACTTTTTCTATCTCCACAATATATCTAGTCTAAGTAACACTAGTATTTTTTGTAAGTTTTATTTTATTTTTTGCACACAAAAAAAAAAATTATATTGTCAAAAAAAAAAGTGAAAGAGAAACAAATTGTTATTTAAGTTTTATGCAGGTTAAGTAAAATAGTCATAGATTTTGTATCTCTTAACAAAAATATTTTTTTTAAATTATTCTTGAAATATGAGAAGGCTTATAGAATCCATAAATGTTTTTCTATTATTAATGGAATTGATAGAGAAATATGGCATGTAAAAGGAGGGATATGAAAAAAATTTAGAATGTTTTTGGTGAGTTCCATGCAATAAAACACCCTTCATACCATTTTTGTTTTACTTAAAATCTATTTTCAATCTTTCTATTGCATGAATAATCAACATCTTCAAATCCATTCATCCTTGAATCTATTTCTTCTCAGTTTTTTGTATTTTTTTCTTATTCAAAAAAAAAAATCATTCAAGTAGATGACCATATAACTTGGTCAAAGTTGGTATGCCCACCCAATGTATTGTGAGATTTTTATTTATTATTCCTCACACACATGAAAATTAAAAAACATTCAAAAATTTGTGTCAAAATTTGGTAAATACCTACAAAAATTTTAAATTTGGTCAACATTGATTTTTCCTATGTGACCCAATCCCTTGGTCAAAGAAGATAAAACTCCAAAAAATTTCCAAGATTCCACTAATTTGGTAGACAGTGCCAATAAACATGGTAGATATATACATTTGATGGAATTTTGATGCAGAAGCATCTACAATAGTTTCATGGAGGACTAGTTGAGATCATCAAACATACAAATCCAAATGATATTCTAGCATGAAAATTCAAATTCTTGTTGTCCCTCCAAATTGTGTTTAAATTTCAAAATTTCACCTTGAGAGTAAATGTAATTGTCAAAAGTGAAAAGTGAAAAGGTAAAAAGTGATTGTTAGGCTGTTGAGGAAATAAGGGAGAAATGGTTGAAACTATTTTTTAACCTTAGTATATTTTTAAAGATTAAAAATAGTATTTTGTTTTGCCTTAAGCCCAAAATTGGGCGTAGAAGTTAGAGGGGAGATTCTTGAAAAGAGAAAAAAAAAAAGAGAGAATTCATTAAGGGGAGAGGATGAGAGGGACGTAGAGGAGAAGAAGGACAGAGAGGAAAGGTCCTCTCATTCAAGAAAAGAAGATAGAATGAAGAATAGAGAGGAGAAATAGTGAGGGAGGACGTCACTCAAGAGATGCTAAAGCTAATGGAGAAGGAGCAGATTTTGATATAAAGTCAAGAATGTGTGAAGGAACAGACAAGGCTTTGAAAGCCATGGACATTGATATTGAATTGTAAGTCTTCCATTTGATCTAAGAAAGAATGAATGTTTTGTTTCAGATGATTATGTTATGAAATTATGGTGACAGGCCTGTGTATGTGTATGTGTATGTGTATGTTCATGGTTCCCTATTTTGTAATTTGCTTTTAAATAAACTGTAGTCGTCCCACCTGAAGAAAATCAGTCTTAGGATATTGACAGGACTGGGTTGTGATATGTTTTGAAACTTGTTTTTGCTGTTTAATCCTGGGCAAGGGGAATGTATGGCATTGTAACCACACCGACCCAAATGAGAGAGGCGAGATAACCATTCCATATAGTTGATGGCCACGAAATAATGCATACAGCTAGCATCTATGTTCGATCCCTGTAGATGGTATCCCCAATGAAACGCCTGTGTATAAATTCATGAGACCATGACATCAAAGAACATGCTCTTGCAATGTCAAGATGCGCAGAAGTATTATCTGTATTTCCTAACAGAAAAAGAAATTTGCAAACGGCTCATACATGGGAATTCCTCGGCTTAAAAGATGCAAATCAAGAAAGTCCCTTCGCAATCACTCTGGAGAAAAAAAGAAAATGGCATTTGAAAATGATGTAATTATTGCTACCCTGGATACAGGCGTATGGCCTGAATCTAAAAGCTTCGGTGACAAGGTATGGGTCCTGTTCCTTCCAGTTATACAAGTGTAGAAATCGAATTGAAGTAGAATTCATTTGAACAGACTCGAGTCTGTGAGGCTCATATTAATGTGATCATTTTGTTAGGGATGAAACATCTATTCTGTACATTCGTTGATCGAATGAGATAACTGTGTAGTATAGAGCCACTGAGACCCGAGCCAGGATGCCATGTAATCTCCAGAGGCGTATATAATGGGCACATAGACCGAACTCTGAATGTGTGAATGTATATACCCAGTCGCTATTTAGCAAAGGCATCTATTATGTAAGGCTCTAAACTAGGGATGCCAGTACTTTGATAATTGAGTTTCTTACATCTTCAGAGCAGAAAATCAGAGAAACTATAGACAAAATAGTTATAAAAGATGACAGAAGTATCTTAGATTTCCTTCGAGATGAACTGGAGGTGTTAGAGGGGGTAGTCCGAGAGTTCAGGCAAGACTGACTTTGGACAATACCAAATTCAAAAATACAGAGCTGAAATTAGCTTTGCAAAAGCTTAAGAAGAAAGCGGAGAGCTCGAAAATGAGCTTATCTCAGTAAAAGAAGCACTGGAAATTTCAGATAGAGAACTAGATGAGTTAAAATGTTCCGAGAATGAACTAGAGACAACAGTAGCATTCTTGAAGTCCAAGTTGGATAGCCAATATGCTGAACTCGTATTGAGTAATAAACAAAAAGATGGATTAATTGAGCTTCATAGGCAACAGGGTGAACTTAAGCACAGGTTTACAGAAAAAGAATTAGAAGCAGAAGACTTGAAGAAACATTTAGTCCATTCCGAAGAACTTTTGCAGAAGGCAGATGTGGAAGCTTCCCAGCTTCATGCAAGGAATAATGACCTGGAAAAATAGTTGTCAGTTATCCAAGAATCGTTACAAATGGCAAATGCAGGGAGTGAGTCAATGAGAATGGAGTTCGAAGCTAAGGTGGAAGAACTGTATCAGTCAACAGAACAAAGGGAAGACTTGTTATTAAAGCTAAAATATACGATGGCTGATCTCAAACACCTGATAATGAGATCCGTTTAGTTATGATTTCATTAAACAAACAGCTTTGCAAGTCTGCCCTATATCCAGTCTAAGGTCGGTCCATCAAATTTCTATTAAAATTGGTCATTTCATGAATTTGACTCCCTCTACATTATATATTGTGAATTTGTAGTTGGAATTCACCAACAAATATCTTGAGCTCTGAACCTCTGATTGATAAGCAATTTTTTTGGATTTTGGATAATTTCATGTTCTCTTGATGGTGGTGTAGATATATTATACCCTTGATTAGTGTTTCCTCAATAGATTGCACTCTGTCACAAGTATTACAGTAGTATTATCCAATTTAGACCTTTAGGGACTCAGTTTGGGCTCATCATGAACCCATTTTTAGTGCATTTTTTTGAAAGTGCATTTTTTCACGTACTTCATAGTGGTTCTCTTAGATTGTATTATCATATTGATAAATTATATGTTATGGATCATCAAATTATTTTGTAAATTGTAACACATTGAACTCAACACCACTTATATTATCTGTAAGTGGACTCTATAATGACACTACTTATAAAATTCCAAAATCATCTTTGGTTACAAGGATTCTTCATTGAGTTAATTTTATGGGGTTGCATTGGTCAACTGTGCTAATACATTATCTTTTTATTTGTGTGCTTACATTTTTACCATGGGTAATAATAAGTTTCTTCTTTTAATTCCATATAAATACAACACATGAAAATCACATGTTTGGACTGTATTAATAGGAAAAGACTATGCCCTCTACATAGAGGGTATATTTATAGAACCCATAGATGTTATGGAAAAAAATACATGTCTAATTAAATACACAAAGACAATTGGTTACTTTCACACATTCATTTCTCTTGATATTTTATTTCACATTGATTAATGTAAAACCCTTAAGGAGGTATGGGGCATACTTAAAAATTTTATGGTTAAATAGATGAGGTTAGGGGGTATCATATTGATACTGAGGATTCTAATCTCGATCCATCTAGTTTTGATTACATTTAATCCTATGTAACTAGGGTGCATGAACTTTTTACACAACTCAAAAAGCGTAGACTTAAAAAGAAAGATATCCAACTAATATTCAATGTTCTCAACAAACTTCTTTTGAGTATGATGCATTTGTTTCTAGGTTTCATAACCATAGGTTGACCATGGGAAATGCCTATATTATAGTTGGTGAGACAATGTTTGATCAAACCAAGTTTATCACAATGGTTTGTCTCAAGATATCTAAGTCAAAATCCTTTATGGTAAGACATCCTTTACATTTAAAAGGTTCCAAGCATCTGAAGCAACCAATGACCAAGATAAGGAAAAAACCTGTATAGTTTACACCTATTGCACTAGTAGAATCTATGTCCTATAAAATGAAAAATTATATCCAAAAGAAGGGATGATCAGCTTTTTCATACTATAAGAAAGTTGGTCATGATGAGCATTAGTGTCATGCCAAGAAAATTGATGAGTTAGAGAATCCTATAAAGAAAAACAACATCAATTTACCATCATATTAAACAAAAGAATATTTTCCTTATACTTATTCACAATCAAAGAAATGGAAAGGACAATCACTTGTCATAGTAGTTAAGTCTTCTCAACAATGGATACTTGACTTATGGGCCACACATCATATGGATTCAAGAATAATTTTCTTCATTGAAACTTTGTTCATTCCCTCACATTCTCATAGGAGATGATGTACTAGTGGAAGTTATTGGAAAAGGATTAGTTTCTTCAATACATGAAGGAACCTTTTTATATGTTTTATGTGTTTTAAATTTATGTGATAATTTTATTTAAGTCTACTAGATCACACATCTTAGGAATGGCAAAAATGTTGAGTTTTTCCCTGATTTAATATAAATTCAGGATCTTGAGGATGGTGTCTTAGTTACAATGGGAAAAGATTATCATGAGTCTCATCTATATGAATTCTCCCATTTGTGACTGATTCCCCTTCTACTTATTTAGTCATTCATATAGATTCAGCGAGTAAACTATGGCATGAACAGTTTGGCCATTTCAACTACCACTAACTTCAACACTTCAACTCAGAGGATATGGTAACTAGAATCCCTTCTATCTAGTTTTCTAATGATATATTTTTACTATGTATAACTATCAAGCATTCTAAGGATAAGTTTGATAAAAGGTCATCTTGGAGGGCTTTATAAGTCCTTGAATTGGTTCACAGTGATCTTATGGGTCCATCCCCCACTTTGTCTTTTAGTAAAACCTGTATGTCCTCACATTTATTGATGAATATTCATAGTTACTTGGGTCTACTTACTTTTTCATAAGAGTTAATTATTCAACTTATTTCAAGATTTGAAGGCTCATTCTAAAAAGCAATTTGAGAAATCTATCAAAATTCTTTACATAGATAATGGCCAAGAATATATGAATCTCCGCCTTGAGAAATTATATGCACTTGAAGAGATCAACCTTAAAAATTCCATTATCTACAAACCCCATCATAATAGTGTTTTATAAATGAAATAATAGGATCCTGAAGGAGATGACAACTTATATGATCCATGCTCACTCTCCTAGTCCATAATTTTGGGCTCAAGATATTAATTGTTTTACTTACTATTATCACCAAATATTTCACCCTAGAAGAGGTTGTTAAATCATAATCTAATATTTAGGAAACATTGGAATACTTATAGGTATGTGGGATTACCTATAAGATAAGAAAACCTCTAGGTTTAAGGGCTAACTCCTTGAATTTGTCTTGAAATGCTTGTCACCTATACTAATAATTGATTAAGTGAAAAGGGATAGGAGCATGCATAAAGTAATTATAATCTAGGGGGTGATACACCATGAATATATACACTATGATATCATACTTTCTCTCACTAATAACAAGATCTACAAACTAGTCTCAAAATTCCAAAATGTTCTAACATAAGTGTTTCAATATAAAGGTGACATGCATGAGACCACTCAAGGTAACTATACCATAGATTATATTGATGAATATAAGGACACTTGAACACTTTAAGGGAGACTAATACACTAAATACACTCTATATGACCTGTAATAATGAGAACTTCTTGCATAAGGCATGAAAGGATAAGGAAAAGTAAGGACATAATCACAAGACTCAACCATTCATCACTTTGCACAATAAAAAAATATGTTTATAAACTTAGAACCATATTTATTTAAATATTCAAATGGAAAATATGGCATCAAACTAGCAGGGATTCACCATACTAGGTGTTGTATTAGTCTACAAGAGACACAATGGCTTCTACTTATAGAATTTGAGAGAGAGGAAGATATAATGGAGTCAAAGAGTCACTAAGACATGAGCCATGATAATAAAAGGATCTAAATATATATGTGAGAGGAATATTAAATAGACCATGCAAGTTATACTTGGACAAATGTCGCATAAAATATGAAACTTCTAAAATGTGGTGTAAAAGCCCTCAATTACTTGCTCAAAAAAAATTGCTTTCACCATTTGGCCCTTTTGGAACATCCCATATCTGAATAGGGATATATTTTATGATTGAAATAATATGGAGGTGTTTTATAAATTCTATAAAATGCATTTATTGCATCCCTAATCATCAATATTCTTTTGGAGATGAGTTATTACTCCCTGCAGTCCAAATAACTCCTCTTTCACTCACCTTCCAAACTTGGCATCAAAATTGATATTTATTTTTATAATATTATCCATAAAAAATACCGTATGACACTTTTTAGGACTCCTTGTGGCTTGATATTCCTTAGGTAGACCTTAAAAGGCCATCCACTTGAAGTTTTCACTCTCTAACTAGCTTGTTCACTATGCTGGTTTTGGATGGCTAAGATGAAGGCACTTACAGTAGCACTTGTGAAACTATTTGAGGAAAAAAATGCACATGATGAGTTATATTAAGTACTAATATTTATCTCAAAGTGGATTGTATCTTTTCAATCTACATTGAACCTGTAAAACACTAAAAATTGTCAAATAAAGCCATTTTCTTCATTATCTGTATAAATAGGGTAGAACTCAAGTTGATGGTGAGAAGACCTAGAGAGTCCTATACAACTTAAAATCATATTAAAATAAATTTCATACTATTTGGATTCCTCTCTTATTTCATCTTCCCAATTAGGTCCTTATCAAGGGTTTTGAGTCATTTTCATCCTTAGCATTTATTCATAAAGGCCTAATGTTCAAATTTTTAATTTTTTTTTTTAAATTTTTTATCAAGACCTTTTTCAACATCCCCCAACTCCTCATATTCCAATTCTAAGCCTCCTTCTAGGTGTGAGCATTTCAAATCAGCCTCTCGAGCTTTTCATTCCATTCTGTGCAAGCTTGAGTTGGTCTAAGCCAAGAAATGTCTTCCTTGTGGTTTCCTTTGCATGAAAATAGTTTTAACACACATTATATCTTCCTAATAACATGTTATAATTCTTTTTAATGTCTATCTAGTGCTATAAATTAAATTTACCCCTTCTTGGGATTTAGACCTAGTTGAGACCTAATAGGTCTATTTGCTCTCATGTGGGTTTATACCACCTTGACATGTTTCAATCTCCTATGAATGATTTTTAATGTTGGTATATGTATATAACATATCATGACATCATATTTTAATGTCTCTATAGCTTCTAGCTCACCTTGTCATCTCCTTTCCTGAAAACCTACAAGTTTGCACCCTTGGGGAATGCCCTCTGTTTGAGACAAAATAGAGTGAGTATCCACTATATCCTAATAAAATATTAATATAATAGGGGTTTACAAAATTTATGAGGATTTTTTTAAAAATTTTCATATCTTTATCATGTCTCTATCACCTCTAAATGTTCAAAAATCCAAGACAAACTTTTGAGAAAGATGACTGTGTGTAGGCTTTATTGATGGACTATAGGTTGCTTGTATTGGAACCCATACATACACTATTTAAATTATATGATAGTTTCATCAGGTTGAAATTATCACTTTGTGGATACCTTTTGGACTCATTTATCACTTTAAACCTTTTACCAACTTCTCATTACTCACTTTCATCTTAACCAGTCTAATCTGTAGATTGACTATGATTGTAGTGCACTTTGGAAATTGGACCCATAAATGCTTTTTTTTATTGATTTAAAAATTTAACATGATGTATAAAATAATAAATATTATTAATATCATGAAAAAACTATTTTATTTCTTCCAACTCCTTCATTTCATACCTTATGGTGATCTTAACATGTGTTGATTGTATGTGACTGTATCTTGTATTTCACCATGCCTGTAGGTGTTGGTTTGGTCTTATATATTATATGAAATTATATAATATCATATTTATGTACTTAATACATTTTAAAACTCACTTTTATTCATTCATACCAAGCTTAGAATATTTCAACACCAAGACTACAATGTTGCCAACTCACTATCAAATCACAGTCTGCTACAATTGTCTAAGCAAAGGTCCTGCATGTTACATCAACCTTGAAATTAGTGATACATGTATACGATAAAATTAAATTTATTGGATAAAACTCTCATGTAAAATTATTCATGTTTACAATCTTAGTATCTCTATAGAGTTTTCTTCATGAATTTGTGAGTCACCTACAGTCAGGTTATAGGAGACTTTTCTGAACAATATACACCTATAGATATTGGTGGAGGATAGATCTTTGAAATTCACCCTTTTGTGATGATATTTGAACCAAAAATGTGATATTAAACTCAATATCACCACCTAAAATACATATATATGATCTTACATTACAAATTTTTATGTAGATCCATTTGAAAACTCAGAATCCTATAGAGAGCATTGCCAAACTTTAGTGAACAAATGTGCAACTTAGAGGCTTTCAAATACCACTCTCCTTTAGTCACATATACATTTTATTCTGAATGATTATACCCCTATATTATGGATTAATTATGGGACACTTATAATTCATCTAAACCTTTTATTTCACTATTCTACGACACCACCAAAAGTTCTTAGGCCTCTGTTTTGGCGTTATTAGGGAATTTGTCCCTAAACATAGTCCCTTCAAAATGAAAGTTGGTTTTTCAACTATGATTTATATTATAGTGATTAAATTATGATTACCATGTCTCATACAACTCTACAATCCTCATGAATGTTTCTAAGCATTTCAAATCTCCTATGTGAAGCATCTCAAATCCATGTGGTAGCATGTAGGTGCATACACAACATTACATAAGGCAGTGAAGGTGTTTTTGTATTGTGCATATGATGTATGCTTCATTAAATACCTTAAAAAATTCATATAAATCCTCCAAATTATCTTTACAATCTTGAGGTATGTTTGGAAATAACGGAAGCACACAATTGATTACCAAGCAACTTAACATGCGGAAATTAACCAAAATACACAAGTAACTAGAATTCAGAAATAACACAGAATATGAGAGACAATACACAACTTGTATTATAACTCTTCCAGAAGGAAATACAATAAAGAAGATTGCCATAGTTCTTCTTCCTTACACACCTCTAGGGCTCCCACACCTCTAGGGAATAAATAATAAATCTTCCCTCAAAGCTCTCTCTATTACGGTCCCAACACACAACTCAAACACAGAGTTGGTGTTCACCTCCAACCAGCCAGTATCCACTACTGCCAGTACACCAGTGCTCCACGCACTCCACAAGTACACAAACTTACTTCAAGTAGATCTCCCCTGAACTGTAACAACCTGCAACCCAAATGATCTCACTTATGGAAGGATCTTCCTTGCCTTCCTCTTTGCTCTCTTTCTGAGTACACACCGTACTCCAAGTAGATCCTGCCTGATCCTGCTCCCTATTGTGTTGCTGTCCTATTTGATCTTGCACACCTACAAATCAATCTGGTTCTGCACACCTGTGAACCTTAGACCTTGCACACACATACACCTGTAGATCAATGATCTTACTTACCCATGTAGATCTCCAAAAGTAGCCATGCACACCTGATGACCAAGATCCTACACACTTGAATAATCATGTTGATTCTCTAAAACTAGCACCCACACTTGGCACTGCTGTGGAACTAGGAAAAACACCCTTGCTCACCTTACACACAGAAGGAGCTAAATTTGCTCAACTCAAACTAGAACGCTTTACAATACAGCCCATGAGTCTATTAAATAGATCTCATGCAAACAATAATTAGACACCTAATTACAATAATTAGATCTGCAGCTTCTAGTCTAAATTTGGCTCTTGACATGCAAACACTTGGTTCGTTAACTAACTGCCCGTAACACTCACAGTTTGAACCGCACAGGAGACCGACGTCGCTCCCTGTCTGCCTGGAGGTGACCGATGCCGACCGATCCCTGACCGACGTCAGTTGTTATCCCTGTCTAATCCTACTGACGTCGGTTGGCCTGACCGATGCCAGTGTCTATGACACTCAACAAACTCTCTGCAATCTCCTCCTTTGTTTGCATTAGTGAAGATTTTAGCTCCACAACCTAAAAATCTCCCACTTGGAGATAAATAGCTTCACTGTACCTATACCTGTACCTCGTCTAATCTGTTTCCTAGCTTGTATCCCTCTTCAAGATCAATCTTGAAGACCACCCACCACATAACCTGTGGTGCACCACCTGTCATCCAAGTAACCTGCCACATCCACATCTACAAACACATGTAGAAAAATAACTTGACCCTGCATAGCATGTCGACCTGCTGCTGGTACCTCTCAAATACCTGAGAATCCACTAAATTTCCCTCCAGTGCTTCTTTCCTGGATCGGCTCCAAACTTTCTGACAGCACCCACTGCTTGGGTAAACTCAGGTCTAAACCAGACCTCATGTGATTTCAGACACTGAACTGTCCAGCCCTTAGTGTGCTCCAGTTCTGCATCCTGCGTAATGAACCTCACCAACACTTGATTCACATCAGCTCCCACTGGAGATAAAATCAACCTGTGATCTTCCATGTCTCCCATGCCAAAGAATTTCGCTGCTCCAAATCCTTCATGGCAAACGACTGAACTAATCTTACCCTTAGCTCAGCAAAATCCTGTATGTACAAACCTGCTAGCAAACATACCATCCACATACAGTAACATGATAATGTCATGACCATCATCCACCTGGTAAGACAAACCACAGTAGTTACCCTGACATTGACTAAAGCCATGCTTTGTCATCCACCTGTCAAACCTGTACCACTATCCTGCAGCTTCCTCAAGACCATATGACCTGGTCTTCCGTCTCACGTGTCTGTTCACTCTATTCTTCAACTAAGGTATACATTTGTCTCTGTGCTTTCATACCTGCTGGCAACCCTACCAAGTCTCCACTTGGTTTTGCATCATATTCCTGCCATGCTCCCACTGTTTCCTGGATCCTTCCTGCTTTGCAGTCAGCAACTAGTATAAAGAAGAGGAACAATGAATTTGAGGCTTACTTACCACCTTCAGTCCTCCATATGGGCATTTGAGACTCCTTGACAGCTTGATGTCTGCCCAAAATCTGTTATAGTGACCAACCTCGGTCACTACACAGTCTGCATCAAACTGATGTTGGTTCCATGCGCCGGTCCTGACTACTAACTCTGCCGACGTCGGTGTCCCTGTTGCCGACGTCGGTCCTCCTGACCGACGTCGGTCTTACCCTGCCTGACATCACCAGCTTCGGTCTACACATGACTGACATCAGCACCTATTTGTTTGACGCCGGTTCTTCTTGACCGACGCTGGTACCTGTGTTTTCCTGTGAGTGATGACTTTTTTACCCGCGAGCTTTCTTTGAATCAAATCCCTATCCAAACTGCTCTGCTCAGAGGTACTCAACCTTCTCCACTGATCTCTGTCCGCCATCTCCTCCATAAACACCAAGGCTTTCTAGTTCTTAAGCCTGTCAAATATATCAGTCTTCCTCTTAAGAACATGCATCTCCTTCTTGCTCATGTGACCAAGCCTACAAAGCCACGTCTCCGCAACAAAAGAAGAATCAGTAATATAAGCAAGTAGATATAGAGTACCTACTTTCTTACCACCAGCTAATTCAAGTGCAACCGCTGTGAGAGTTCTTGTGCATCTCTCATCACCCAACTTTCCTGAAGAAATTAGCCACATCTCCAAGCCTGGGACCTGCATGACCTTCTTCAAAACCCGTGTGTTGGCCGCCTGCAATTTCAGCTTCACTTCCCCTTTGCCAATGCTTTGGCAAGGCACACCAGCCCCTAAATAAATCTTTCCAAAGTCTCCAAAGACCTTACCATGAAAAGATACTCTATTTCAAACTGCATGGAAAGAGGCAACATAATCTATTAACCAAGATTCAACTTTATCCAAGAAACATACCAGAGCATCCTGTGCCACATCACCTACAACATCTGCTTCTTTAGTTCTTTCATGCTGATCTTCCACAAACCAACAATTTTCTTTTACCTGCTCTTTCTTTCCATAACACCGTAAGTGATCATCTATGCTTTTCAATTCCTCCATTCTTAGCTTACTTTCTTCTGCCATTGCTCTACTCCCACTCAATCAGAAACCCCTGAGAGTGATCTGTAACCAAACACAAAACCTGCTCCCTGCAACCTTAGCTCTGATACCACTTGTTGGTATCAGACTCTTGAACCTACAACCAGGCTTTGATACCAATTGTTGGGAAATAATGGAAGCACACAATTGATTACCAAGAAACTTAACATGCAGAAATTAACCAGAATACACAAGTAACTAGAATTTAGAAATAACACAGAATATGAGAGACAATACACAACTTGTATTATAACTCTTCCAGAAGGAAATACAACAAAGAAGATTGCCACAGTTCTTCTTCCTTACACACTTCTAGGGCTCCCACACCTCTAGGGCATAAACATTAAATCTTCCCTCAAAGCTCTTTCTCTTACAGTCCCAACACACAACTCAAACACAGAGTTGGTGTTCACCTCCAACCAGCCAGTATCCACTACTGCCAGTACACCAGTGTTCCACAAGTACACAAACATACTTCAAGTAGATCTCCCCTGAACTGCAACAACCTGCAACCCAAATGATCTCACTTATGGAAGGATCTTCCTTTCCTTCCTCTTTGCTCTCTTTCTAAGTACACACCATACTCCAAGTAGATCCTACCTAATCCTGCTCCCTGTTGTGTTGCAGTCCTATCTGATCTTGCACACCTGCAAATCAATCTGGTTCTACACACCTGTGAACCTTAGACCTTACACACACATACACCTACATATCAATGATCTTACTTACCCATGTAGATCTCCAAAAGTATCCATGCACACCTGATGACCAAGATCCTACACACTTGAAGAATCCTGTTGATTCTCCAAAACTAGCACCCACACTTGGCACTGTTGTGGAACTAGGAGGAACACCCTTGCTCACCTCACACACACAAGGATCTAACTTTGCTCAACTCAAACTAGAACGCTTTACAATACAGCCCATGAGTCTATTAAATAGATCTCATGCAAACAATAATTAGACACCTAATTACAATAATTAGATCTATAGCTTCTAGTCTAAATTTGGCTCTTGACATGCAAACACTTAGTTCGTTAACTAACTACTGGTAACACTCATAGTTCAAACCGCACAGGTGACCGATGTCGGTCCCTGTCTACCTGGAGGTGACCGACGCCGGCCAATCCCTGACCGACATCGGTTGCTATCCCTGTCTAATCCTACCTACGTCGGTTGGCCTGACCGACGCTGGTGTCTGTGACACTCAGCAAACTCTCTGCAACCTCCTCCTCTATTTGCATCAGTGAAGATTTTAGCTCCACAACCTAACAAGGTACATTCTATCAAGTCATATGCCCTATCTCAAATTGGTTATCTTTGTTAGTGCTACCTATAGGTGGACATTTTGATGTATAGGGTAGTGAGTGTTGAGATGGGTTACATACATGGAATATGGCATAAAACTAGTTTTAAACCTTATTAAAAGACTTAAAATTAGTTACTTTCATATTTAAAGGCTTGGAACATGTTTTCATGCCTCCATCCCAATGTCCTCAGTCTAGTGTAGATGCACACAAATGGTGCATGACTATGCATATATGGGAATTTATTGTCAAACCATCATTTTCTTGGAGTAAAAAAGTTTATATTGATTTATCATGAAAAAATAGTGTATTCAACTCCATTTTAACTCTTCAAACACCTCCATGAAAATGACCCCACATGTCATGACTATAAGTGAAAGTAAGTAACAAGATGATTGTGTTTCACATTCTTACTTAAACCTTCATGATGTTGATATTGGAGAGTAATATTATAAGGAGAGGAGTCAAGAAGATATAATAGGCATGAAAAATAACACCATAAATTACTTTGATGCTATTACAGAGAAAGAAACATTCTGTAATTGGTGAAAACTAACTTCAACTTCAATAGCAACATCAACCTACAAAATTGAAATATATATCTCAAAAAATCATCTCAAACCATGAAAGTAAATAGGAAAAACATCAGAGGAGGGATTACACATCCTTTAAAATCAAATTAATCAATTGATTTGTATGGATTAGCTCAAATAAGATCAAAACTCGTAGGGTGTGGGGATTAGCATGCAAAACTAGACAATCAAATTGTTAAGGATGGTTCATAAAGTATACGAAACCATTCCTCAAAATCTAAACATGAAAATTAATCTGAAAAAGTTTAATATCTACCACCAAGATCATTTGACCTACAAGTCCTCCTACTAGATGTACTATCTAAAAACATGTTGATTAGTTTTATGTGCATAGTAGAGCAATGGAGAGATAAAATATTTTTAGCCCATTTTTGGAACTTAAAAATCATGTCAAGGATGGAAATGGATCTAGGGAAGATGAAGATCCATTATATAAGATTTTTCCATGTGCCACTCTCTCCTGTAGGTCGTATAACCTTTGAAACTCCTTTTATTTCACTTATTTTCTTGATTTTTAGATAGGAACCTACAAGTTTCAATTATTCCTTACAAGCATGAAAATTAATATGACATATTAGATTTTGGAAGGAAGTTTATAACATGTTTACACCTTTAAAATGATACCACTTTCATTAATGACCCATATATGACCCCTAAGTGACTCAAAATAAAATAAAGACTAAAATAGACTATAACCAAGGATAATATGACATTAAATTACATAAAATGAACCATGATACACCATATGACATTATAATATACCCATATATCAATTTTTGGACTATAGGGGGTTGGCTCATTTTGACTTGTGGTTAAGATGGTCAATATTGTTGGTGATTTCCCAAGGGTGGTATGATTGCTATGCAAGGACCAATAGCCTAATCTTCTCCATTAGGATATGGATTCACCCATACATAGGTTTGAAACATAATTTTACTTTTACACCACACCAAACAATAAATAAAAAGACACAAAAAAAGACACACTAAAGCGACACAAATATGTGTTCTCAAGAACACTTATGGAACACAATACACACAACTGAAACAAAACACACACTTAACCTAATATTTACAAGACTAACCTTCATTTCCTCAATATCAAGGTTTTTAATGTATCCCATTCATAGGGATATGCATCTCCTCTCCATTCATCCTTGCTAATTGGAAAGATTTGCTTTGTTTGCACTTGAGGATAACATATGGTCCACTCCATAAAGTGTCAAATTTGGTATGTCTCCCTGGTTTTACTCTATCTTCATTCCATTTTAACACTATGTCACCTTATTTTAATGTTATTAAAGTTTTATTATTGTCAAAAGAATTTTTAATTAGAATTTGGTGATGTTACATAGCTCGATGAGCCTTATATCTAGTCTCTCCCAACTCCATTAATTCTATCAATCTCACCTCCGTTGGAGTATTCTCAAGAAAATCTAGTTGATGTGCCAAATCCAAGGTAGGTAGACCTTGTGATATAGATAGCATATCCTCCATTCCATAGACAAGTACAAAATAATAATTCCATATTAACCTCTTTGGAGTTATTCTATCAACCCATACGGTTATCTTCAATTTAGTGTGCCAAGCCCTTTGAATATCCTCCAAAGGTTTCTTGATGATTCTGATCATATTCTTGTTGGTGGATTTAGCTAACCCATTACATATAGGGTAATAGTTGGATGAAGTGCTCACGTATATGCCATTACTATTTGCCCAATAAGCTATCATAACACCCATAAAATCAAGTGCATTATCTAAGATAATAGTAGGAGTGCCAAAACTTGTTATGATACTTTTATATAAATCCAAAATAGCATATTTAATATCTTCCTTCAATTCCATTTCCTGAACCCACCTTGTGAAGTATTAATTTTCTATGAGTATCCATTTTTGAATAGTTCTTGACGGGGGTTTATCATGCCAATGAAATCAAGACCTCATTGCATGAAAGGTTGGTCTACTTGGATAGGCCTGAAAGTGAGAGTTGCAAGCTTACATTTTCTTAAAAATTGTTGTTCCCAAAATCCATCACTTGATTTTGTGGACAACATGCTGACCATTTTGGTCTTACAGGCCAAAATGCTCTCTTTCTTTCTTTCAAAATGTTCTGAGTAGTTAAGTTTTTCAAATATTCAAGCATTTTTAGCTAAGGAAGTCGCAGGTTCAACAGGTGGGATTTATTCAAAAGGAAGTTAAAAACACTTAAGGTAGTTCCTTAGTGTTTTAAGGATAGTTCAATGCAAAAGTTTGATAAAAATACTTAATGGTGGGCTTCAAACAATTGGAATGAACCATTGAACCATTGAACCATTAAACCCCACCTTCGTAAGGTTCAACAAGTTCAAAGGTTCAACGGCTTCGATGGACTTAAAGAATAAAAGGATTCAAAGAGTTAACATTGAACCGGTGAACCTTGAACCAAAATGAGTTCAAAGGTTCAAAGGTTCAACGATTTCAATAAGTTTGACGAACTTAGAAAATGAAAGGATCTAAAGAGTTCGTAGCTTCAAAGGTTCAAAGGTTCAAAGGGTTAAAATAGTTCAAAGTTCAAAAGGAAGATTCAAGCAAATGAAGGAAGTGGAAGATTATAGAAAGAATTTTAACAAGATGGTTCAATCAAAGGGTTCAAAGAAATGGTTCAACAGAAGAAGAAGAAAAAGAGAGTGAATGTGACCCTTTACAAAACATTCAATCATCGAACCGTTGAACCTTTAAACCATTGAACCTTTGAACCAAAAGAGTTCAAGGTTCAAGGTTCAAAGAGGTTTAAATTAACCAGTGACATCCCCATAGACATCAATTTCAAGGTGATGGAATAACTGTTGGTTTTCAAAAGACTTGAGAACAAGCTCAGTGACCAGCCCAGAAAGGAGCCAAAAGAGCCAATAGAAAATGAGAAGATAGACCCGATAACTTAGATCACCAAGAAGAGAAAAAACATGGCAAAGAAGGAGGGAAAGACTACAAAAAGTTTGGAAATATCTACATAAGAGTTATTCCAGTAGGTGGAACAGTCTACCAGGTGGACATCAGAAAGAGCAAACATTCAAAGGGTGTGGCCTATTTTTCCTGCATCAAGTAAAGGTGAATAGATAGCCGTGTGAGCATCATAAAGAAGACCAGACAACCCATGCTTAGGAGGTGACATTTGATATGAGTCAAAATGCGAAAGTCAAGGCTGATGAATTGTTCCAGTATGGCCCTTTCATAGATATTCAATGCATTCAATTTAGCATGGACCATTTTCATGAAAACAAGTTCCCAAGTCTTTCTTATGATACTATATATTGTAATCTCTCATTTTGTATAAAGGGGATCTCTCTGTTATCAAAAGCAAAGCTCTACCCAAATTAAAAGGCATTTTTGAGACTTTGAGCTTAGATTATTAATCATATTTTGTTGAATGAATGAGAAAGCAAGCCACCTTTCAAACTTTGTGTTGAAATAACTTGTGTCATTTAGGAAATTGTTCTTATGTCTATTTCCTAAATATAGTCTTGTCTATTTAATCAAACAAGTAGAAAAAGTGGAAATAATCTGGAAGATGTCCTAAAGCTGACTGTGGGAGACTTTGTGCTGCCATAATTGTTTTCAATCTGTGTTTTGTGTAAAGGATATTGGAGAGCCTTTGAGCTCCCTTTATCCTTTGTAACCTTTTACTTTGTTGTAGTTGAAGTGGAGACTTTGGGATATGCTTCAAACTATGGTGTTCCTTTGTCTTAATCAGTAGGAGAGACAATGAATGACTTTGTGCTTTCATGGGTTTCTTGTGGTTTCTGTTATTACCCAGGATGAATCCTGCTGTTGGCTAAATATCACTTCTGAAAGAAGAGAAGTGCCGTTCAATATTTACACCAGAATTCTCCTCTATTATTTGAAAATCATCTCTGAAAAAAGAGATATGGATGGTATGATTTCACCCATGTGTGTATTTTCATAATATATATAGTATACTATAGTTTATAGGGAGCCTCCCCTCACTAAGAGGAGAGATTTGTCTCAATCTGGCTGTGGCCACCACATCAATTTTGCTATATAAATCTCCTTATGCTGTGGTTGATGCACCTATTTTTTTTTCAGTCAACTGGTGACAAAATAGTCACCCAATAGTTTTTGGCAACTCTACTGGGGAAGAACACATAGTTTGAAGCCTCAAGATTTAAATTGAAGTAGTTATAGTTCTTTTCCATATCCATTTTACACTCTGGCAGATCCACCATACACGCGAAGCTAAAGAGCTCAAGGTATTGTTAACCATGTATTTGAGTTGGTGCAACTAAGTAATTTTGATCTTTTTCCTCCACCATCTCGCCTTCAGCAAACTAGGAGATTTCCTCATATAAACATTAGGTCCCCAATACCAAGCAAAGATTCTCTTTCCTTTGCTAATAGAGCTTTGTCCATACATATCCCATAGAGATTTATTATCCCTCCTTTCAACAACCATATCATGGTAGCTCGAGGCCCCTGGGGTAATACTTTTGGCCCTCTGAATCTAACCCCACCTCTACATGAGCTACCCCATAGTTCAAGAAAGAATTTTCCCAAGTTCTATGGTGATGGGAAGGTTCATTTTAATGAACATATTGCAGCCTTTTGCATAGCTTGTGGTGTGATATGTGTTGAATATGAATACATTGCAGTCAGACTGTTTGTGGAAACATTGCAAGGCACTGCTATAGACTGGTTCTATCATTTGCAAGTATAAACAGTGACTGGATGGAACACTCTCAAGGCCAAATTTGAGGCCAAGTTCAAACCTGTAGAAGATGCACATGCCCTATTATCCCAACTTACACAAATGAAGAAGGAGCCTCATGAACCCATGAGAGACTTCATTGCTAAATTTGACAAGCTAAGGAATAAGATTCCCATAATTGTTCAACCAACACCTGATAATCTCAAATGCTTCTTCATCAATTCTCAGCTTCCTGAAGTGAGTTTCTTGTTGAGGCAGATTGACCACATAGATCTTGTTGCAGCTCAAGTTTTGGCCACTGAGGTTGAAGATGATATATTGGTAGAAAAGATAAGAAGAGATCCTAATATAGGTAAATATTCATCTTCTAAATATTCTTCTACAGGCACCACTGATCCTATGGTACAAAAACTAGCAAATGAATTGCTAGCTCTAAAAAAGCAAACGACACAAGGGATGTCTACTCCTGCTTCTTATTGATATATACCAAGGAGGATGTTTCCCAACCAGTCATATTAGGGACATGCTTCCATAAATCAAGGGCAACCAAATCACCTTCCTCCCCCACCAGGGAAGCTTGCCATTGAAGCAACACCAGGTAACTCAACAGTTGGTTATCTTGAAACTGAATCTGATTTTTCTTTCCAACCTGATTTAAACAAAGAAGATGGTGCTGATCTCTTTATAGAAGGCCAAGAAGAATTAATTGGTGAATCCAACATTGGTTTCCTAAATTACCAGGATGAACCCAGAAGTAAAGGTGAAGCATTTGATAGATCATACGCTATATTTACCAGGTCCCAAAACCAGTCAGGTCAACAAGCAGATAAAAGAAAAATAGGGGAAGAATCTCAACCAAAAATTTCAATTGCTAAATGAGGAACTTCACTGCCTTTCCAATCAAAGGACTTGATGAGTAACAAAAAAGTAAGTACCTCAAATATTCCTTCACCTTCTGCTTCAAATTCACAGGCCAGTCCTACACCCAGCAAAAACCAATTTGATGGATTGCCTTCCTCTATGTATAATTCATTTTAGTCATTTGATATAATTGACCATGCTAAGAAGACCAAAATTCAAATTTCTGAGTTTGAATTCTTGAAATCCAACCCTGAGCAGTTGGATATGTTAGTTTAATGCGTAAAAAATAAAACCATCCCTGTAAGACAATTTTTTTTGAAAGTAATTCCTAGTTCTTCCAAGAACACATCCACCTAAAATAATCTTATGATTACTCCTCTAGCTGCCCTTGGGAAGACGGAACCTTTTTACGTCTCCCTACTGATAAACAGTCATCAGCTGAACAATTGCATTATAGATTCTGGCACCTCTGACAATGTCATGCCCACCAAGGTGGAAGAATCTCTTGGTCTCACACTGACTAAGACCTTTGGGAGATGTTTCTCCATGGAAAACAAACAAGTGCCTTTACTGAGACAAATTAAATATGCTTAATTTGCATTTGCGGCCTTCCCAGATAAAAGAATTAAAATGATAGTCCTGGTGGCTGATGTCTCAGCCTCCTACGGCATTCTTCTTGGGTGAAATTTTTGTAAGGACATTAGTGGAGAATTGAGCATGAACCTGTCTGAGGTGAGTATCCCTATCAGGGGCATCATACAAAGGTTGTTTCCTAAAAAAGAGGCAAAGTACATTGTCACCCAAACATCAGCTCCTAAAGCTCAAATTCTATTTGAGTCTTCAGGCTTGGGTAATTACTTTTTGACTACTGAAGATGTTCCTATTTCAGAAGATGAAAGTTACATAGGTGATAATACAAATAATTTAGATAAGACATCAGAATAATTGGTAGGGTACAATATACATGAAAAATGATCTTCCTTTCCTGATGAAGACAAATCTGAAAGAAGATCAAATTTTGATGAGGTCTAGATTCTAGAATTCGATGGCAGAAACTCTTCTACTAGTTATGGAGCTAGAGTTATTTTAATATCTCCTCAAGGAGATATTTTCCTCTATGCATATAAGTTATAGTTCAACAAAACTAACAAAACTGTCAAGCATGAATCTTTGTTACTCAGGTTGAAGGTTGCTCAAGATAAAGGTGGTAAACTCCTTCATGCCAAAGAAGATGCTAAGCTGGTGGTTTGTCAGGTGAGAAAATTGTATCAAACAAAGAATAAGAGATTGTGACATTATCGTAATCTAGTGTGGGACTACATTTAAAGCTTTGATGCTTTTAGTATTTCTGTCATGCCTAGATAATTCAACAGTTGTGCAAATTCATTGGCCATCTTTGCAACTCTCTTAGTTCCTCACCAAGATTTAAAAGAAGGTAGGTACACTATTGAGTTGGTCTTTTGACCAAGTGTACCTGATAATGCTGACCACTGGCAGGTGTTTAATGGTAACAACCAAATCATTACTTTTTTGGAACAAATAGATAGCTTTGAAAAGCTTCAATTTGAAGGTAGCGAATCTCCACCATGGGAATCAGCTTCAAAAATAAATTTAAAAGCTAATGAAGAGTTCCTTCAGCTCAAAGGGAATAAAATTCCCAAAGGATTAGTTTCTCTTGAGAAAATTTTTGACAAGAATGATAGGTTTATCAAGGAACAACCACAAGTGGATTCAAAATCCTCCAAAAAATTTGATCAAATAAATTTGAGTACAAAAGATAATCCAAAAATGGTCAACATTAGAAATTGTTGTACCCCTGATGAAAAACTCAAATTGATCACTCTACTTTGCCATTACATTGATGTTTTGGCATATTCTTATGATGATCTGAAATCTCTCAAACCTGAATAAATCTAGCATAAAATTCCTCTCAAGATTGGGTTGTTGCCTCACAAGTAGAAGAAAAGGCAGTACAACCCTAGGATATCAGGCACGATTTTGTCTGAGATACAGAAAATGGTAAATGCAATAATTATTTTCCAAATCCATCATTCTACCTAGATTACGAACATAGTCCCTGTGAGAAAGAAGAATGGAGAAATTCACCTATGTGTTGATTTCAAAAATCTGAATCAGTCATCTTTAAAAGACAACTATCCCCTGCCCATCATGGATCAGCTGCTACAAAAAGTGACTGACGCTGAGATGTTATCAATGCTAGATGGTTTTTTGGGATATAATCAAGTGGAATTTGGTGAAGTAGACCAACATAAGACCACTTTCACAACACTTTGGGGCACCTTTGCATATCGTAGAATGCCTTTGGCTTGATCAATGTTGATGCTACTTTCCAAAGAGCGATGGATATTACTTTTAAAAATTAAATGGGTAAGTTCATTATGGTATACCTTGATGACTTAAAAGTATTTTTTAAGCGTCATCCTAATCATGTGCATCATCTACAACAAGTTCTGGAGTGATGTAGATAGAATGGTATTTCTCTTAATCCTAAGAAATCAATTTTTAGGGTTACTAAAGGGAAACTTCTCGGTCACACTATGTTTCGAGAAGGCATAAAGATTGACCCAAAAAGGGTCAAATCCATTAAAGAGCTTGTTCTTCCTGCTAGTAAGACTGCAGTCCACTCTTTCTTTAGAAAGGTGAACTTTATGTGAAGGTTCATTCTTAAATTCGTAGAGAAGACTTGCCACATTGTCAATATGATGAAGGGCAAAGCCACTTTCAGCTAGACTGGATAAGACAAGTCAGCATTTCAAGACATCAAGGAAGCTATCACCCATGCCAAATTTTTGTTTTTCCTGATTACACCAAAGACTTCATGATGTACAGCTTTACTTCCAAACACACACTTTCAGCTATCTTAGTTCAACATAACAAAGAAGGTGTGGAATCTCCCATATCTTTCATGATTTGTCCTCTCAAAGCTCATGAGCTAAAGTATTCAAACATGGAAAAGCATGCTTATGCTATGGTAAAGGAGATAAAGCATTTCTATTTTTACATCTTGAACTCACACACCATTGCTTTGGTCCCTGATACAACAGTCAAGTCCATACTAACTCACTAGGAGTTTGGAACCAAAAGGGGCAATTGGATTGCCAAAATCTAGGAGTTTGATCTTGTTATCAAACTTATGAAGCTTGTGTGGGGAAGGGGTCTCTATGAATTAATTTCTAATAACATACCAGAAGAAGCAGAGTATGAAGAAACAAAATTTGAAGACATGCCAACAGTTCTTTTTGTCACAACTACAAATGAGTAGTATTTGAATATTACTCATTTCCTTACCTATGGTGAGTGTCCTTCTCACCTGTCTCGTAAAGAAAAGAGGATTGTTAAGTTGAAAGCTACCAAATTTTTCTTGTGGGATAATGGTATATATAAGAAGAACCTTGATGGGGTATTCCTTTGCTGCGTGGATAAAGTGCAGTAGAACAAACTTTTAGAGTCATTCCACAATTTGACTTATGGACGACAATTTTTTGTGCCTGTGACTGCCCATAAGATTCTATGAGCTAGGTACTATTGGCCTACTCTATTTTGAGATTCATACGCTTAGGTGCGTAGATGTGAGCTGTGTCAATAGTTCATTGGCAAACCCAAGCTGGCTGCGATACCTCTCAAGCCTGTGGTGATAGAAGATCCATTTCAGCAATGGATAATTGATTTCATTGGCACTGTAAATCCATCTTTGAGTGCTAGATATAATTATGTCCTTACAGCCATAAACTACTTTACCAAGTGGGTGGAATCCATTTCAATCAAGCATGTTACTTTAGAAGTGGTATGTAATTTCCTCAAGGAAAACATTATTTCTAGGTTTGGGGTCCCAACCAAGATTGTAATAGATAATGCAACTTGTTTCTCTTCTCATAAGATTACCCAATTCTATTACTATTATGGGATTATCCTCTCCCACTCTTCTGACTATTATCTGCAAGAAAATGGTCATGTAGAATCAAGCAACAAGAACCTGGTGACCATTATCAGGAAGCTAGTAGATGACAATCAAGAACCTAGCATAAAACATTACTTGATGCTTTATGGCCAGACAAAATTACACCCAAGAGGGTGATAGGTATGTCCCCATTCCAAGTTATGTATGGTCTCAATGCTGAGATACCAATCACCCTAGAATTACCAGCATTAAAGTTAGTAAAGGCAATAGAAGATTTAACTTATGAAAGTTATATCGACAAGAGGATCATCTACTTGACTGAACTTAATGAGAAATAAACTATGGTGATGGAACGAATTGTTGCGCATCAAAGTCAAGTGAAGATAATCTTCGACCAGAAAGCAAAAATCTGTGATTTTTAGATTGGAGATCAAGTCTTGTTGTGGGACAAGAGGAGAGAACCAAAAGGAACACATGGAAATTTGGATTCCCTGTGGAGAGGCCCATTTTCCATTCATCATTTAAATGGTGAAAATAGTTTCTTGTTGAAATATCAAGATGGAACACCATTTACTCTGCCTCATAGTGGGCAGCATCTGAAGCACTTCAATCCTTGATGTATCAGATAAGTCTATTTATATATATGTATAGTCTTTCTTTGTTTTGTGTTTTTCATTTGTTTTTGGCACTGTTTGTCTTTTGGCACCTTTCTTTTTTTGTAGCATGACTCTGTAGCCCAATGGCATAGATGAAAGCACTGAGATTATGGATTCTACTCCCTTCGATTGTTTCAAAATTTCATTCGATGGAAGTTCCCCAACTGGAGCTAGCTATTGTTCTCAAAATCTGTCACTTGTTTTTGTGGACAACATACCGACCATTTTGGTCCTGCAGGCCAAAATTCTCTCTTTCTTTCTTTCAAAATATTTTGAGCAGTTAAGTTATTTTAAATATTCAAGCCTTTTTAGCTAAGGAAGTCATAGGTTCAACAGGCAAGCTTTCTTCAAAGGAAAGTTCAAAACAATTAAGGCAATTCCTTAGTGTTTTAAGGATGGTTCAACGCAAAGGTTTGATCAAAAGACTTAACGGTGGGATTCAAACAATTGGAATGAACCATTGAACCATTGAACCCCACCTTTGCAAGGTTTAAAGGTTCAATGAGTTCAAAGGTTCAACAGCTTCGACGGACTTAAAGAATAAAAGGATTCAAAGATTTAACATTGAATCGTTGAACCTTGAACAAAAATGAGTTCAAAGGTTCAAGGTTCAACGAGTTTAATAAGTTTGATGGACTTAGAAAATGAAAGGATCCAGAGAGTTCATAGCTTCAAAGGTTCAAAGGTTCAAAGGGTTAAAATAGTTCAAAGTTCAAAAGGAAGCTTCAAGCAAATGAAGTGGAAGATTCTAGAAAGAAGTTCAACAAGATGGTTCAATCAAAGAGTTCGAAGAAATGGTTCAACCTGTTGGGTGAATATTTTGTCAACCAGGTAACTGGCGTTCAAAATAGTTCCTATCACCACAACATAGGGAGATTGGTCATCCAGATGTGCATGTTTACTGCATCACAAGGGGACAAATCTCTCCTCTCATCAAGGGGAGGTTCCCTATTAAATATGTGGAGGTTATATATATATATATATATATATATATATATATATATATATATATATATGCAAAAAGTAAGACACAGGGGTGGAATGAACCATCTGTCTCTCTTTTTTCAGAGATGATGTTGATAAACAAGGAAGAAATCTTGGGTGATGGGGAAGGTGCTTCTCTTCTTTCAGAAGAAACTTTCAGCCAAGAGCCAGATTCCTCCCTAAATAGTAGAAATCCTGGTGTAATGTCGAAAGGCACTTCTCTTCTTTCAGATGCATTCTTCAGCAGGCAGTAGGAATCTTTTAGGTCGCAAGTAACTAGTAACGGGGTTGTTGAGTGACTAGCAACCTGAGAGAGAAAAATGAAGAACAATGGGGGCACCACATCATCCCAAGGCTCTTTACATAGGAAAGGAAAATGCAAACACACTAAAGGTACTTATGGGGGCACAATGTCATCCCATAGTTGGCCTTCAGGACACCTTCCTAATCACCTCCACTAGTTCTGCTTGTTAAATCAAATGGACAAGAAAGCTTATAGGAAATAGACATACGAACAATATCCTAAGATAACACAAGTTATAACAGCACAAATTCTACAAGTAACTTGTTTTCTCATTCAGATAATATAATATGAATTACAATCGAAGCTCAAAGTCTTAGTAATGCCTTTCAATTTGGGCAGAGTTTTACTTCTAATAATCAAAAAGGTCCCCTTGGAAATGATGCAAGAGATTAAATTATATAGAGGCCTGAGGGAGGCTTGGCACTTTGTCCCATGGAGTGACCCATTTGGTGCATTCAATGCCTTGGATGCATTCTGGTCTTGTCAGGAAGGGCCATGCTAGAGCAGGGTGGCTACCTTGACTGTGGCATGTTGATTCATCTCTAATGCCTCCTTCTTAGCCTGAATCACTCATTCGTTCACCTGCTTAGCCATGCAACTATATAATCTATCCTCACCTCTAAGGGGACAAGCAGACAATGCTCTCAATGCTACCAGTTCCTCAAATATCTACTCGGTGAACTGTTTCACCTACCGAAAGTAACTCCTATTGAGTTTCTCTCTCTGTCTCTTCCTTCTCTTGATCTTGGCCTTAGGCTTTTTGAATGCATTTGGGTTCATCTTTTGAGTCCACAAAAATCAATAGACACTTGAATGTAGCTGATTTGGCATTTGCGGGCCTTTTCCTTATTAAAGGTTAACATCTAGCTGGTCACTTTAAATTTGACATCCATGGGCCTGTCATCATGCTGTGATGTGGGTGAGGACACATGGTAGCATATGCTATTTATAAATAAGCTTATTAGAATAAACTTTAAAATTGTTAGAGACTGAAGGGAGCGTGGATGCAGACATGTGGTAGCTTCCATTGCACTGGGTTGGGACACACAGTGGGTTTTGCTCTTTTGAAACTTGATAGGAACTATGTCTCGGCATACGACACTTGGCAGCTTCTTTTGCACCTTGATGCTTGGCCTTTCTTGAAGGGAACTTGCCCTTTAGGATCTCAAACAGGGTCCATTTTATGTGTCAAGTGTCCCTCCGCAAGGGTCTCTATCCTTCTGGATCTTCTAGGTGGCCTTCGGGCTCCAATTTCTTCAGAGGGCTATTGGTCCTTTTATTTCCTTCAGACAAAATGTCTGAAGGAATTCCTTTAGACAATTTGTCTGAAGGAAGTCACTTCCCTTTGATTTTATGTCTTTGCATTTGAGGGGGGCCCATCCTTTGACATGTGGCATCTTCTGCTATTGACACTTGGTAGCATCCACCTCCTCAGGCCTTTGTGACATCATAGAAACATTTGGAGCTCAGTCAGGCTCTCGCAAATGATGACACTTGTCGGCCTCCACCAATATATGCAAGGACACGTGGTGCAGTTTGAACACATCTATTAGTCGCATGGATGTAGACACGTGGCGCATTCTGCTTCACTTAGTCATTCATTCCTAGGCTTGCCATGGTCTTTTCTCAAAATAGTGAAGCAAGGGGGAGAGACTATAGATATTGACACTTATCAGTTTCCGTCGAGCTTTGGATGGGAAGCGTGGCACATTCTGCTACTCTTAGATGAATACACTGGGGCCTTTCGCGATTGCCACTTGTCACCCTCTGCATAACTCAGGAAGAATCTTTATCGAAAGGGACCCTTGCAGCTTATAAGAAACTCTGGGAAGTGAACGCTGACACTTGTCACATTCCGTTGAATCACAAAGGGGAACGTGGCATGGTCCACGTATTTCTAACACTTGCACAGATGCAGACATGTGGCAGCTTCCAACAATTTTTCAAAAAGGGACACATGGTACCTTTCACCACTTCTTCCTTTTGCGCGCATTTCTCTTCATAACTGAGGCAGTCTTTGAACCTTTGAACCTGGTGCATTGAACCGATGAACCTTAAACCCGTTGAACCTTGACAAAGCGCTTGACCCGTTTGAAGCCTACTGCTGATATTAAACCTTGAACCCGTTGAAATTTGAACCAAAGTGGTTCAAGGTTCAACGGTTCATCGGTTCATTCAGTTAGAAGATTGTTGATGACCCTTTTTTGGTTGAACCAAAGTGTTGAACTTGTCCCGAAAGTGTCCAAGTGTGAGAAGCTAGTCCCTTTTGATTTAACTTGCCTGTAGATGCCTTTGAACCTGTTGAACCTGCTAATCCCTTTACCAAAAATTTGAGAAAATGATGAAATTGAATGTTTCAGAACAAATTTTTGGAAAGGGGGAAAAACAATTTTGGCCATGTAGGACAAAAATAGTCCTATGTTGTCTGAAAAATAAGGAATCACTTTTTGGGGACAATAACTGACCCTTGTTGGGGAACTTCCTTTAGTTGACAACTTAGAATAGCTGAGGGGAGTAGAAACTAGAATATCCAATGCCTTAAAGTGTGCCATTGGGCTACAGATTCATGCTACCCAAAAAGAAAGGCTCCAAAAATGAAAACAAAACAAACAAAATAGAACAAAAGACTATACAAATACACATATGTACAAGGGAACTCATTCGATACTTCAAGAGTTGAAGTGCTTCAGATGTTTCCCATTGTGAGGCAGGGAAAAGAGAGTGCCATCTTGATATTTCAATAGGAAACTATTTTTACCGCTGAACTGATGAATAGTAAAAGGGCCCCTCCACAGGGAATCAAACTTTCTGTGCATCCCCTTTGGTTCTCTTCTCTTATCCCACAGCAAGACTTGATCTCTAATATGGAAATCATGATTCATTACTTTCTGGTCGAAGAGCTTCTTCACTAGACTTTGATGGGTGGCAATTCTGTCCACCACTATAGTTCTCTACTCATTTAGCTCAGCAAGGCACATGATCCTCTTCTCAAGTGAGCTCTCATACGTTTGATCTTCAATCGCTTTAGCCAATTTCAATGCTAGCAATTCCAAGGTGATTGGTATCTCAGCATTTACACCATAAATAAGTTGGAAAGGAGACATACCAATTGCTCTCTTTGGTGTAATTTTTTCCACCTATAGAGCATCAACTAATGCCTTATGCCAAGTCTTTTGGTTGTCATCCACCAGCTTCTTGATGATAGTCACCAGGTTTTTATTGCTTGACTCAGCCTGTCCATTCCCTTGTGGGAAGTAATCAGAGGAATATGAGAGTGTAATTCTGTAGTAGAAGCAAAATTGAGTGATCTTCTAGGAAGTGAAGCAGGTGGCATTATCAGTGACAATTTTGATTGGGACCCCAAACTTAGACATGATGTTTTCTTTGAGGAAATTGCATACTAATTCTGAAGTAGCATGTTTGGTTTGAACTACTTCCACCCATTTGGTGAAGTAGTCTATCGTTGTAAGGACATAATCATGTCTAACACTTGACGATGGGTTCACAACACCAATAAAGTCAATTCCCCATTGCTGGAAAGGCTCTTCTATGACCATTGGTTTGACAGGTAGGGCAACTAGCTTGGGCCTTCCGACAAATTGCTGGCACAATTCACACCCCCTGACCCACTTGTATGCATCTCAAAAGAGAGTTGGCCAATAGTGCCTGGCTCACAAGATCTTATGGGCAGTCATTGGGGCAAAAAAATGTCCCCCACAGGCTAAATTATGGAAGGACTTCAGAAGTCAGCTTTGTTGCTCCTTGTCCACATAGTGAAGGAATGTTCCATCAAGGTGCCTCTTGTACAGGTCGTTATCCCAGAGGACAAAATTAGTGGCTTTCAACTTGATGGCCCTCCTTTCTTTATAAGACAAGTTTGTAGGACATTCACCATAGGTAAGGAAATGAGCAATACTTGAATACCACTCATTTGTGGTGGAGATAAAGAGGACTGTAGGTGAGTCATCCACTTCTGGCTCTTCATGCTCCTTCTCTCTTGGCTTGTTATCAGCAATCAATTGGCATAGCCCCTTCCCACACACCAGCATCGTTGGCTTGATGATTAGATCAAACTCCTAGATTTTTGCAACCCAATTGCCTCTTTTCATCCCAAAATCTTGTTGAGTCAGTATAGATTTCACTATTGTGTCAGGGACCAAGGTAGTCACTCAAGAATTGAGGATGTATAAACGAAAATGTTTCATATCCTCCACCACTACGTAAGGGTGCTTCTCCATATTTGAGTACTTCATCTCATGAGCTTTGAGAGGACAACTCATAAAGGAAATGGGAGATTCCATACCTTATTTATTCTGTTGAACCAAAATTGTTGAAAGCGTATGTTCTGAAGCATAGCTATAAATAGTGAACTCTTTGCCGTAGTCTGGACAAGCTAGAATTGGAGCATGGGCAATAACAGTCTTGATATCCTCAAAAGCTAACTTACCTTCTTTAGTCCAGCTGAAGGTGGCTTTCCCTTTCATCATGTTTACAATGTGCCTAGTCTTCTCGGCAAATTCAAGGATGAACCTCCGTAAGAAATTCACCTTCCCAAAGAAAGAGTGCACAACAGTCTTGCTTGTGGGAAAGGAAATTTCTTGGATAGATTTGACTTTGTCTAAGTCAATTTTTATGCCTCCTTTGGACACAATGTGTCTGAGAAGTTTCCCCTCCGTTACTCTAAAAAATGATTTCTTGGGGTTCAGGGAAATGCCATTCTAGCGGCAACATTCCAGCACTTGATGCAAATGGCTCACATGATCTAGGTGATGCTTAGAGAAGACAGTCAAGTCATCAAGATAAATGATGATGAACTTACCCATCTCATCCTTGAAGGCAAGGTCCATTTCTCTTTGGAAGGTGGCCCCAACATTTATCAAGCCAAAATGCATTATTTTATATGCAAATGTGCCCCAAGGTGTGGTGAAAGCAGTCTTATGCTGGTCTACTTCACCAACTTTGACCTGATTGTATCCTGAGAAGCCATCTAGCATTGATAACATCTTCGAGCCTGTCACTGTCTGCAGCACTTGATCCATGATTGGCAAAGGATAATTATCCTTCAAGGATGCCTGATTCAAATTTCTAAAATCCACACAAAGGTGAATTTCACCATTCTTCTTCCTTACAGGCACTATATTGGCAATCCAGGTGGAATGATGGATCAAGAAGATTATCCTGGCATTTAGCATTTTTTAAATCTCCAAAAAAATAGTACCTGATATCTTCGAATTGTAATGCTGGGACTTTTGCCTATAAGGTTTTGAATCAACCTTGAGAGGAATGTTGTGTCAAATTTCATCAGGCCAGAGTGATTTCAGGTCATCATAGGAATAGGCTAGGACATCCATGTATTCGTTGAGCAAAGAGGTGAACTTGAAACGCTCTTCAGGAGTACATCATTTCCCAATGTTCACCACCTTAGGGTCTTCTTTGGTTCCCATATTTATTTGATCAAACTCCAAGGAGGAGCTTGAATCCATTTGTTGATGTTTGATGAATCTATCGTGCTTATCAAACAACATCTCAAGGGAAACAAGGCCTTTGGGAATTTTATTCCCTTTCAGTTGCAAGAACTCCTCGTCTGTGCTTGATATTGATTCAGGAGTCAGTTTAGGCTCTTGAGGTTTATTTCCTTCAAAATGCAACCATTCAAAGCTGTCCTTCTGCTCCAGGAAGGCAATGATGTGATTATCATTATCGAATACCTACCAATGGCTAGCATTATCAGGCACGCTTAGTCTAAAGACCAACTCAACAATGTACCTATCTCCTTTGAAATCTAGGTGGGGGACTAAGAGAGTGGATGAAATAGCCAATGCATCTGCCCAGTCATTGAATTCTCTAGGCACTAAAGAGATGTTGAAAGCATCAAAGTCTTCAAGCTGGTCCCAGACTAGATTGTGGTAATGATGTAATCTTTCATTCTTGGTTTGGTATAGGTTCCTTACCTGAAAAACCACTAGTTCGGCATCTCCTTTGGCATGAAGGAGCTTGATGCCTTTGTCCCTAGTAGCTCTTAATCTCAGCAACAAAGATTCATACTCGGGTGTGTTATTGGTGTTAGAGATATTAACGCAACCCTAGCTCCTAAACTGGTGGTGGAGCAGCTGCCATCAAATTCAAAAATCCATACCTCATTTGATATTGATCTTCTTTGGGGTTTTCCTTTATTCTAAGGAAGGGATTCTTCCACACTTGCATTGGGCTCAGCCAATTCTTCTGTTGTTCCACCTGACTGCATTTCCAGGTTGTCACCTGTAGGAGTTTCATCAGATGCCTCATGAACTTCATCCATAGATAAAAAGTAGTTACCCAGACCTGAAGACTCGAACAAGATTTGAGCTTCAGGTGCTGAGGTCTAGGTAACTACGTATTTTGATTCCTTTTCAGGCAGTGGCCTTTTCATGACACCTTTGATGGGAATCCTTGCCTCCGATAAATCCATGTTCAATTCACCACCAACATCCCTGAATAAATTTTGCCCAAGAAGGATACCATATGATGCTGGGACGTCTGCTACCAAGACAGTCATCTTGATTCTTTTGTTTGGAAAGGCAACAAAGGCAAATTGGGTGTCTTTAATTTGTCCCAGTAAAGGCACTTGCTTATTCTCTATGGGGAAGTATCTACCAAAAGTTTTGGTCAATGTGAGATCAAGGGATTCGGCCACTTTAGCAAGCATGACGTTGTCTAAAGCTCCAGAGTTGATAATGCAATTATTCAACTGACATCTATTTACTAGTAATGAGATATAAAAAGGTTCAATCTTACTAGGAGGGGCAGGAGGGGAAATGACAAGATTATTCCTGGTGGATGCATCCTTGAGGGAATCATGAGTCACTTTGGGAACTGCTTGTTCAATAGGGACATTCTGATTTTTAACATACTGAACCAATTTATCTAATTCTTCAGGATGGGACTGTAGGAATTCCAATTCAGACATTTGAATCTTGGTTTTCTTAATATGATCAATTATGTCAAATGCTAGAAATGAACTAGGTGCAGAGGATGGGAGCTCATCTTTTTGATTTTTAGGGGGGGAACTGGACTATGAGTTTGAAGTAAAAGGCATAGGGGTATTTGGGGTACTTACCTTTCTTGCAATCACCAAGCCTTTTGGCTGGAAAGGGAGAGTGGATCCCTGCTTTGCAATTGAAACTACTGGTTGAGGTTGCTCCTCTGCTTTCTCCTTATTAGCTTGTTGAGATGATTGATTCTTAGACTAGGTGAATATAGCATATGACCCCTCAGCTGCATTGCCTTTACTCCTATGTTCATCTTGATAGTTTAGAAAACTAATATGGGAGTCGCCAACTAATTATTCTTCATCTTTAGTGAAGAGATTAGCATCTTATTTAGGATTCAACTCAGACTGGGATGAGAAGTCTGATTCAGCTTTGAGATATCCAACTACTAAGTCAGTTGGAGGTGCTTCGAGGGTGAGATTCCTCTATGGAGGAGGAAGGTGATTTTGCTGTCCTTGATTCCTAGTAGCATTGCCCTAGTACACCTAATTCTAAAATGTCCTCTTGGGTATATCTATGTATACAGGAGTGGATGACATTCCTTGCGCAACTTGCCTTCTGAGAGCTAGCACTTCATTTGCTAGCTTTTGCATCATAGGATCAGTGGTGACAGAAAGGGAATATTTCAAAGAAGAAGAAGATTTACCTTTATTTGGGTCCCTCCTTATCTTTCATGCTAAGATAAGGTCATCTTCGACCTCGATAGCCAAATCCTGAGCAGCTTTGAGATCTATGTGACTAGCTCTTCTTAGCTGGAAACTCACTTCAGGTAGTTGTGAGTTAATGAAGAAGCATTTGAGGTTTTCAGGGGTCAGCTGAGCAATAGCAAGAATCTGGTTCCTCAGCTTATCAAACTTTGCTATGAAATCTCTCATAGGCTCTTAGGGCTCCTTCTTCATTTGCATGAGCTGGCCCAACAAGGCATGTGCATCCTCTATAGGCTTGAATTTGGCCTTGAATTTGGCTTTGAGTGTGTCCCAATTAGTCACTGATCAGGCTTGCAGGTGGTAAAACCAGTCTACAGCAGCACCTTGCAATGTTTCCACAAAAAGCCTAACTGCCACATCCTCAAATTCTATGCCTATCACGCCACAGGCTATGCTGAAGGCAGAAACGTGTTCATCGGGATGGACTTTTCCATCCCCAAAGAATTTGGGGAAATTATTTCTTGAGCTTTGTGGAATTTCATGCAGTGGTGGAGTTAAATTAAGTGGGCCAACAGAGTTACCCCAGGGGCCTCGAGCTACCATCATAGGATTATTGAAAGCAAGGATAACAAATTTGGGTAGAGCTTGGATAGGCAAGGCTCTGCTAACCACAGGAAAAGTAGCTCTGCCTTGTATTGGTGTCCTGGTATGGGTAGGAAGAACACTCCTAGATCGTTGAACTTGGGGTTGGGGAGAAAGCAAGTTAAAATCTCTTTGTTGTGCCAACTCAAAGACAGGATCAACAACACCTTGAGCTCTCTAGCTTCTGGTATAGCGTGGGGTTGCTATATTTTGGATCAAAAATGGAAAAGGATTGGTCGCACTTTAGTTTGAAGCTTGAGGCTTCAAACTGCTTGTCCTTCCCTAGCAGAGTCACCAAAAATTATTGGGTGAATATTTTGTCGACCAACTAACTAGCATTTAAAATAGTTCCTATCACCACAACATAGGGAGATTGGTCGTCCAAATGTGTAGGTTTACTGCATCACAAGGGGAAAAATCTCTCATCTCATCAAGGGGAGGTTCCCTATTAAATATGTAGAGGTTATATACAATATATATATATATATATATATATATATATATATATATATATATATATATATATATATATATGCAAAAAGTAAGACATAGGGGTGGGATGAACCATCCATCTCTCTTTTTTAAGAGATGATGTTGATAAATAAGGAAGAAATCCTAGGTGATGGGGAAGTTGCTTCTCTTCTTTCAGAAGCAACTTTCAGCCAAGAGCCATATTCCTCCCTAAATAGTAGAAATCCTGGTGCAATGTTGAAAGGCACTTCTCTTCTTTCAGAAGCATTCTTCAGCAGGCAACATGAATCTTTCAGGTAGCAAGTAACCGGTAACGGGGGTGCTGAGTGACCAGCAACCCGAGAGAGAAAAATGAAGAACAATGGGGGCACCACATTGTTCCAAGGCTCTTTACATAGGAAAGGAAAATGCAAACACACTGAAGGTACTTATGGGGGCACAACATCATCCCATAGTTGGCCTTCAGGACACCTTCCTGATCACCTCCACTAGTTCTGCTTATTAAATCAAATGGACAAGAAAGCTTCTAGGAAATAGACATACGAACAATCTCCTAAGATATCACAAGCTATAACACCACAAAGTTTTCAAGTAACATGTTTTCTCATTCAGATAATATAATATGAATTACAATCTAAGCTCAAAGTCTCAATAATGCCTTTCAATTTGGGCAGAGTTTTACTTCTGATAATCAAAAAGGTCCCCCTAGAAATGATGCAAGGTATTATATTATATAGAGGCCTAAGGGAGGCTTGGCACTTTATCCCATAGAGTGAACCATTTGGTGCATTCAATGCCTTGAATGCATTCTGGTCTTGTCGGGAAGGGCCATGCTGGAGCAAGGCGGCTGCCTTAACTGTGGCATGTCAATTCATCTCTAATGCCTCCTTCTTAGCCTAAATCACTCATTCATTCACCTGCTTAGCTATGAAACTATCTACTCTATCCTCACCTCCAAGGGGACAAGTAGACAGTGCTCTCAATGCTACCAACTCCCCAAATATCTACCCAACAAACTATTTCACCTACCGGTAGTAACTCCTGTTGAGTTTCTCTCTCTGTCTCTTCCTTCTCTTGATCTTGGCCTTAGGATTTTTGAATGCATCTAGGTTCATCTTTTGAGTCTGCAAAAATCAACAGATGCTCAAATGCAACTGATTGGCATTCACGAGCCTTTTCCTTATTGAAGGTTAATGGCTAGCCGGTCACTTTAAATTTGATGTCCATGGGCCTGTCATCATGCCATGATGCAGGTCAGGACACGTGGTGGCATCCACTATTTAGAAATAAGCTTATTGGAATAAGCTTTGAAACTGTTAGAGACTAAAGGGAGCATGGACGTAGACATGTGGCAGCTTCCACTGCACTGGGTTGGGACACGTGATAGGTTCTGCTCTTTTAAAACTTGATAGGGACTGTGTCTCGGCATACAACACTTGGCAGCTTCCACTGCACCTTGAGGCTTGGCCTTTCTTGAAGGGAAATTGCCTTTCAAGATCTCGAATAGGGTCCATTTTATGTGTCAAGTGTCCCTCCGCAAGGGTCTCTATCCTTTTGGATCTTCCAGGTGGCCTTCGAGCTTCATTTTATTTAGAGGGCTATTGGTCCTTTTATTTCCTTTAGACAAAATGTTTGAAGGACTTACTTTAGACAATTTATCTGAAGGAATTCCTTCAAACAATTTGTCTGAAGAAAGTCACCTCCCTTTGATTTTATGTCCTTGCGTTTGAGAGGGCCCCATCCTTTGACACATGGCATCTTCTGCTATTGACACTTGGCAGCATCCACCTCCTTGGGCCTTTGTGACATCAGAGAAATGTTTGGGGCTCAGTCGGGCTCTCACAGATGATGACACTTGTCAGCCTCTGCTGATCTATGCAAGGACACATGGCATAGTCTGAACACATTTTTTAGTCATGCAGATGTAGACACGTGGCATGTTTTGCTTCACTTAGTCATTCGTTCCCAGGCCCACCATGGTCTTTTCTAGAAATAGTGAAGCAAGGGGGAGAGCTTGCAGATATTGACACTTGTCAATTTCCACTGAGCTTTGGAGGGTCGCACGACACATTCCACTACTCTTAGATGAATACACTAGGGCCTTCCGCTATTGCCACTTGTTGCCCTCCACAGAACTCAGGAAGAAGCTTTACCGAAAGGGACCCTTATAGCTTATAAGAAACTCTGGGAAGTGAATGCTGACACTTGTCGCATTCTGCTGAGTCACAAAGGGGCACGTGGCATGGTCCACATATTTCTATCAGTTGCACAAATTCAAACACGTGGTGGCTTCTGATGATTTTTAAAAAAGGGACACATGGCACCTTCTACCACTTCTTTCTTTTGCACACGTTTCTCTTCATAACTGAGGCAGTCTTTGAGACTTTGAACTTGGCGTGTTGAACCGATGAACCTTGAACCCGTTGAACCTTGACAAAGTGCTTGAACTGTTTGAAGCTTACCGTCGATATTGAACATTGAACCCGTTGAACTTTTAACCAAAGTGGTTCAAGGTTCAACGGTTCATTGGTTCATTCGATTAGAAGATTGCCGATGACCCTTTTTCAATTGAACCAAAGCGTTGAACTTGTCCTGAAAGTGTCCAAGTGCGAGAATCTAGTCCCTTTTGATTGAATTTGCCCGTAGAAGCCTTTGAACCTGTTGAACCTACTAATCCCTTTACCATAAATTTGAGAAAATGATGAAATTGAATGTTTCAGAATAAATTTTTGGAAAGGGTAAAATACAATTTTGGCCATGTAGGACAAAAATAGTCCTATGTTGTCTAAAAAATGAGGAATCACTTTTTGGGGACAACACAACCGAAAAAGAAAAAGAGAGTGAACACGGCCCTTTACAAAACATTCAATAATTGAACCATTGAACCTTTGAACCATTGAAACTTTGAACCAAAAGAGTTCAAGGTTCAAGGTTCAAAGAGGTTTAAAGTGACCAGTGACATCCCCACATATGTCAATTTCAATGTGATGGAATAACCATTGGTTTTTAAAAGACTTGAGAACAATCTCAACGACCAACCCAAAAAGGAGCTGAAAGAGCCAGTAGAAAATGAGAAGATAGCCCTGAGAGCTCAGATCACCAAGAAGAGACAAAACATGGAAGGGAAGGAGAGAATGACTATATAAAGTCTAGAAATATCTGCATAAGATTTATTCTAGTAGGTGGAATAGTCCACCAGGTGGACATTAGAAATAACAAACATTTAAAGGCACGCCCTATTTTTCCTACATCAAGTAAAGGTGAATAGATAGCCGTGTGAGCATTATAAATAAGACCAGACAACCCATGCTTAGGAGGAGACATTTGAGATGATTCAAAACACCAAAGTCAAGGCTGATGACTTTTTATAGCATGGCCCTTTCATAGATATTCAATGCATTCAATTCAGCATGGGCTGTTTTCATTAAAACAAGCACCCAAGTCTTTCTTGTGATGATACATATTATAATCTCTTATTTTTTATAAATGGGATCTCTCTATTATCAGAAGTAAAGCTCTGCCCAAATTGAAAAGCATTCCTGAGACTTTGAGCTCAGATTGTTAATCATATCTTGTTGAATGAATGAGAAAGCAAGTCACCTTTCAAACTTTGTGTTGAAATAGCTTGTGTCATTTAGGAAATTGTTCTTATGTTTGTTTCCTAAATATACTCTTGTCTATTTAATCAAACAAGTAGAACAAGTGGAAATAATCTGGAAGATGTCCTAAAGCTGACTATGGGAGACTTTTTTCTGCCATAATTATTTTCAATCTGTGTTTTGTGTAAAGGATATTGGAGAGTCTTTGAGCTCCCCTTATCCTTCATAACATTTTACTCTGTTGTGGTTGAAGTGGAGACTTTGGGATACACTTCAAACTACTATGTTCCTTTGTCTTAATTAGTAGGAGAGACAACAAATGACTTTGTGCTTTCGTGGGTTTCTTGTGGTTTCTGTTAGTACCCAAGAAGAATCTTGCTGTTGGCTGAATATCACTTCTGAAAGAAGAGAAGTGCCATTCAGTATTTACACTAGAATTCTCCTCTATTTTGTAAACTTCATCTCTAAAAAAAGAGAGATGGATGGTATGATTTCACCAATGTGTGTATTTTCAGCATATATATAGTATATTATAGTTTATAGGGAACCTCCCCTTGCTGAGAGGAGAGATTTGTCTCAATATGGATATGGCCACCACATTCATTTTGATATATAAATCTCCTTATGATGTGGTTAATGCACTTATTTTGTCATCAGTCAGCTGGTGACAAAATATTCAAAGGTGACACAAGGTATTTAGGGAGCTGAATGACCACAATTGAATGAATGAGAAAGAAAGTCACCTTTCAAACTTTGTGATGAAATAACTTGTGTCATTTAGGAAATTGTTCTTATGTCTGTTTCCTAAATACAGTCTTGTCTATTTAATCAAAAAAGTAGAACAAGTGGAAATAAGCTAGAAGATGTCCTATTGCTAACTGTGGGAGACATTGTGCTGCCATAATTATTTTCAGTCTATGTTTTGTGTAAAGGATATTGGAGAGACTTTTAGATCCCCTTATCCTTCGTAACCTTTTACTCTATTGTAGTTGAAGTGGAGACTTTGGGATATGCTTCAAACTACGGTGTTCCTTTGTCTTAATCAGTAGGAGAGACAACGAATGACTTTTTGCTTTCATGGGTTTCTTGTGGTTTCTGTTATTACCCAGGATGATCCTACTGTTGGCTAAATATCACTTCTAAAAGAAGAGAAGTGCCTTTCAGTATTTACACTAGAATTCTCCTCTATTCTATGAACATCATCTCTGAAAAAAGAGAGATGGATGGTATGGTTTCAGCCATGTGTGTAATTTCAGCATATATATAGTATACTATAGTTTATAGGGAACCTCCCCTTGCCGAGAGGAGAGATTTGTCTCAATATGGTTGTGGCCACCAACTTCATTTTGATATAGATATCTCCTTATCTTGTGGTTAATGCACCTATTTTGTCGTTAGTCATCTGGTGACAAAATATTCACCCAACACAAATAAAGCACATTTTACGCACCTTCTTACCTAAGAAAACTAGTCATTCAAGAGGCTAGGCCAATAATATCTTTCCCTAATGATCTTGGTAGTTGTGTTTCTTGGGGATGAATGACCTCTTATTGTCCCATCAAGGAACTTATCAAGCAACACTCCAAACTGATCATTATCAATGTATATCAAGAGCACACCATTAATGTCCTTTCTAAAAATAACACCATCTACAAGGCAAAAAGGAATAGATTGTAATCTAAAGTATCTCCTTTGGTATCTACTCATATCATTAGGATACCCACCACTTTGAATAAATATGATTACATCTTTTGTCCAACTTTGTAGAGGCAAGGAACCAGTTGTTTGGGAATAATCATGATTAACTAAAGCCTCTTATTTTGACTCATGAAGATCTAAAGCTAGATGTTCACAAAGGCCTTTACCCCTTATCAAATTTATGACTTTTATATCAACATCATATTCCATTACCTTAGTAATCCACTTTACCCTCTTTTCACTAAGGTCCCTACTCAAGATAAATTCTTTGGTACTAGGATGAGAGACCATAACATGAATCCTATTGTTTGAAACCATATGCCTAAACTCATTTAGTCCTCTTAAAATCTAAATGAATTATTTCTCCAAAAAAGTTTACTTGACTTCATAATCTTCCAAACCTTGACTAAAAAATGTAATTGATTATTCCACACCTTCATCATTATTTTGCATTAACATAGTTGAGATAGAATCAAGGTTATTAAATGAATATAACATAAAGTCTTTATAAAAATCAAGGTTCACAAGAGTATGATCTTGTGCAATTGCTTTCTTAATGGTCTCAAAACTTATCTTACCTTATTTAATCCAAGAAAAGACTTGGTTCCTCTTGAGCATGGTTGTGATAGGTTTAACGAAATATGCAAAACCAGGTATGAACCTCCTTACAAAATTTTACTAACCTAATAAACTTTGGATACCTTTCTTTTAAAATGGAAATGATAGGCACATAATAGCCTCCATCCTTTCAGGCTCAATAGTCAAACCATCTTTGGAAATAATATGTCCTAAGAGCTCACCTTCATGGATAATAAAAATGATTTTTTTGGATTGAGAGATACTCCATACTGCCTACATATTTCACACACTTTCCTTAAGTGTTTCATATGTTCATTAGCATATTTAGAGAATGCTATTATATCATCTATATAAACAAACAACATTTCACTGATCAAACCTTGGAAGGCCATGCCCATTTATCTTTGAAAGGTGTCACCAACATTTGACAAACCAAAGGGAATATTCTTATAAGAAAAAGTCACCCAATTTGTAGTGAATTCTATCTTAAAATTATCATCCTCATTCACTAGAATCTAATTATAACTAGAATATTTTACTAGGAGAGAAAAATGTTAAGAACCTAAAACAATTCGAAAAATATGCTCTATTGAGGGTAAATGATAGTGATATTTGAGTGATACTCTATTAAGATGTCTAAATTTCACACAAAGTCTTATCTCCCCATTCTTATTTATAATAGGAACAAGGTTAGCTATCCATGTAGAATGCTAAGAAATATTTTTTTAGATTCAAGGAGTTTGGTAAGCTTTAACCTCATGAGTTGTTCAACCTTGAGGTTGATAGGCCTTTGTTTTTATCTAATTGAGTTAAATATAGGTTCCAATTCAATGTTATGGTGTGTTAGGTTAGGATCTAATCCTTTTAGTTCCTTATAATCCCAATAAAATATGTCATGAAACTATTTACACAAATCAATAAATGCTTGCTTCTCTAATGTACAACATACCTTTCCTAGTTTGAGGAGTTTGTCTTTGAAGATCAAGACTCTTTCATAGTTCTCCTATTTTATAGATGTTGTCACTTGAATTTACACCCTTCAATGAGATGGAAAATCTCTCCTCATCCAAATGGAATAATGGAAACACCTATAGGCTTGTGGGTAGCTTAAGGATGAGGTGAATATCTAGATAGGGATAACTCCCTTGATGTACCACTTTGGATCATAACTACACTTAAATTTGGGGGGTGAAAAAGGAGAGAGATAAAGAAAATCAAACTAACCTAAGGGAGGTGTTATACCAAGATAAATGATGAATTCCAACCAACATGTTAAACATGAAATCAAGAGATAAAATGAACATACATTTCTCCAATATTCATCTTCTCACATCAATGTTACATTGTGAGGTTATGGATGAATGTGCAAAGCTAGGAGGATTAGACAAGAGGCCTTGAATGGAAATAATGAAAATAATAACTCAATAAATCCTTGAAATTTATTAAAACACTTCACATTCCCTGTAAGAAGAACCTTTTCAACTATAAATAGAGTGAAAGAATGAGAAAACATGCTAAAGAATCCATAGTCTTCACTACACAAGATCCATCATCTAAGAAAAACACACTTATAAATAGTCATGAAGAGATAAAAATCAGTTATATTATTGATCAAATGGTATGCAAATGAGCATGGCTTCACCATACTTAGGAGGAGCATAAGTTATAATGGCCAAAATGGTTAGTTCTTATATAACTTGAGAGAGAGGGGAAAAGAGAGAAGTCCAAGGGTCACAAGGACACTTGTCAAGATCAGAAAATAAGTTACTCATGCATGATAAGAGTACATGGGATGAACCATGCAATTTTAGGAAGCCCAAGTATCAATCCAAGTCATAAAACCCTTGCAAATTGACATGAAATTTCCTTAACTGGCTCAAAAAAAAATGCCTTCATGATTAGTCCCATTTGAACATCTCATAACTGATTAGGTATAAGTATAATGGTTGAGATGAATGGGAAGGATTTATAACATGCCTATCCATGCATTTATTTTAGTTTTGGTCATCTAGAATCACCTAGAAAGGAGCTATCATTATTTGCAGTCCAAAAAACTCTTTCATGCACCCTGCACACTTGTCCTCAAATTTGGCTTTATTTTCTCATGAAAATACATGGGATGGAGTGGATGAAAATTTTGAATACCCTTAATGTAATTATAATAATTAGGCACACCTTAAAATCACCCCACTTGAAGTTTTCCACCTTCTCACTAGCTTGTCCAATATGCCAGTTTTGACTGGCTAAGATGAGATATTATATTGAGGCACTTAGGATTTGTTATGAATAATTAAATTTAAATGGATAGTTATCACAAGTATTAATATTTATCCTAAATCTAGTTTCATATTCAGACTCCTCTTAAAACCTACACAAAACAAAAAATAGTAAAAAATACCCTATTTTGCACCCTATTCGTACAAGTCCTTACAACCAAAAAGAGTGTGGATTATATTGAGTGAGTCATATGAAAATTATAACAGGTTTCATGGTCAAAATATTCCATTATATAAGATATTCAACTCCATTTCTCCAAACTAGTCTTGACTGAGGGTTTGTAAGGGTTTTAAGCATGTTTTGACTTTTAAGCTTTATTCATAAAGCTATGACATCCAAATTGCAAAAAAAGATCCAAAAAAATGTCCTTAAAGACCCATAATAACTCCTATAAACCTATTTGGATCCCATGTAAAGCCTCCAAGAATATATGAGCATTTGAAACTCTCTTATCAAGCTATTTTCCTCATTGCAACATGCCTAATGTTGTCTAAGGTCCAAAAAGTGGCTTATTTATGTTTTATCTACTTTAAAAAAGATTTGTAACCTATGTATTGGCCCTAAAAACTTGATACAATAGGTTTAAATTCTCACCTCATGTGGAAAGTGAAGGTGACCATCTATTTAGGGTATATGCTAAAACCTTATTTTAAGCCTGATTACAACTTAGAGCTCAAAATGAAATTTGATGGTTTTAATTTCCTCTTGATGGATAAAAAACACCTATAGTCATCCCATACACATGTTCCAATCCATTATAAGGCTCACCTAGATCTAGAATTGAAATTGACCCCTTATTTGGCCTTTAGGCATAACCATGCCTCATGACCCTATTTGTAATTTTAAGAGTGCAAGTTACCCTATTGAAATACATCTTCTTGTGAATTTTATAACATATTGACATATATTTTTAATAACTCTCCACACTTTCCTACAAGGTATCTCAGTTTCAGGCTCATGATTTCTCACCTTTCTTCTTCAAAATGCAGGTTTATGCATAAAGGGAGTGCCCTCTATCTGAGAATAAATAAAGGGCACTCCCCTACCTCCTCAAACAATGGTGAATGTTATAGGGGATTATTTAAGTATTTTATATTCCATATAAAAAAATTTATTCCTTTGTGACATCAATTGACTCCTCAAACTTACAAAAACTAACATAAACTCCTTTAAAGGTTGGCTGTGCAGGGTTTTGTCCAATTTTGACTATGTATGCTTGATTTTGGTTTCCTTTCTTTGGTTATTTTAAAATATAAAGAGATTATAAAAACTACCATGATATTGATATATAAGTACCAATATCTATTTATCATTACTCTATCCTTCTATTTTTCTTCCCATTCAACTATCTACGTGACTAAGTTTCTTATTTGACTGTGACTTTTCCTTGAAACTCTACCATAGGTGTGTATGTTAGATCATTTAGAACTTTTTCATGATATTTGAGGGTATAAATATACTATTTAAACTATAATGAAAGTTATTACAAATCACTTATCACTCTAACTCTTCCAAACACCTCACAAAGGCCTTATTTTTCAACTTGATGGACTGTTGACTATGTTTTCTATTTGGAATAGGCACCTGTAGGTACACTTGTATATTTTAGGTTTGTAAAAAAATGTACGAGACATTCTTGAGATTTATGTCATTTTAAAATATTATGGGTCATTTAAACCATGATTATACCCTTCATATGCACTTGAGTTTATCAACTAAGTCCTTCCCTACTAGATTGAGACACCCTACCCTTAGACCCTATTGTAGGTGTGTACTAGCTCCTTGAGACTTGATTATGATGTTTAAGAGCCTCCATTGAATATATAAAGGTCACATATCATTTTTGAATACCTTAATTAACTTTTTATTCCCTTCAAACATCACCAAAGCACCAAATCTAGCTCACCTATTTGCCTGTAGTCAGTTGACTATATTTGCTTGATTTGAAAAGTATCTATAAGTGCATTGTGAGATCAAAGAATAGCATATCATCTCCTCTAGATGATATTTTGGGTTTGAATTGTATCCTTTACTATTATGACCTATATAAATAATTGGAATAAGGAATGGTCTTTCAGGTTTGTGTTAGGCCTTAAAGAAGACAGTGGCTATAGGTGGATATTGGACAACTTGTATAGACTATAGGTGAGTTTGAGGGACATGAAACCACATATAATCTTGTTTGATAGTATTTTAGATCATGAGTCTCAAAATAACCATTTGGCATCACTCCATCATAGTGGCCTAGTCAATTTTTACAACCTTCGGATGGAGAAGGTATTTTTGGATCAAACCTTATAGATGTCATTGCCTATTTTGTAGTGTTTTTATAAGCAAATTTGGGCCTCTTAATCACCATCATCCACTGATCCTTTCCCTCTAAAAATTTTAAATTCTCTTTTATATGTTATATGTTTCTAGATAAACATATTTAGAGGATTCCATCCACTTTATAACCATTTTTTAATATATCCATATAAAGGCTTGGAACTCTATTTTTGCATTTTTTGGGAAAATGTCCCTGAGTTCATAAAGTCATCATGATTTGAGGGTAAAACTACTTCAATTTGTCAACATAGCCTTTTGAAAATATACCATTATCCCTTGGTCCATTAGGACCATAAATTATAGTTTCACCACAATGTTTCAACACTTGAAATGGATATTTAACCTTCTGTCAAGGCTGACTATAAGTGATCATTTAGTGTACATAGGAAGTAAAGGACAAACATGGAAAATATGCATTATATTTTGCCTTAAATGGGTTTTATATCCATTTTAAATATCCAAGTGCACTATTCACACATAAAATGATCTGAAATAAGTGTCAACACATCCTATTCAAAATGAATTTCTCATCAAGCATGTTCATGGCAAGCATGTTCATGGCTGCCTAACTAAAAATGTTGCATATGACTGTAGTTCCATGGATATTTACCTTGTAAAATATATTGAGAGGTGAATGTAATTATGATATAATAAGAAAAATGTGAAATATCCTATCATAACCCCCTAAAATCATGAATAGACATGAAGCTCCTGGTAATAGTGAAAAAATGCCTACAACTCAGAAATATGTATATTCTTGCAACCTTGATGTAATTAACATATCAAAACACCATGAAAAATAAAAATAATTATAGATAAAATATAATAAGGTATAAATAATAATTTGGAGTCAACATCACCAACTAGTTTGTACATATTTGACCAAAATGGAGTAAAATCTATAAGGTGCATGAAATAACTAGCAGAAAAGTACAATCAACTTCATGAGGATGGTTTATGAATCAAAAGCCACTATTATTTGAATTAATTATATTTAAATTAATTTATATGAGTGTAATTTAACCTCACAAAATCATTTGAATTGAAACCTTTTTAGCTACCCATAATGAGGAAAAAACTAAAGGTTACTTCTACATGTCTAGGAAAGCAAAGATGGAGTAGAATGGTTTCAGGCCAAAAATGGCACTTACAGAGAAAATAAATTATTTTTATCAGTGTGAGTAATATTAAGGGACATTATATGAGCTTTTCCATGTGGCACACTTCCCCATGGGTCGTATAAGTGCCATTTTTTTTTCTTAAGAAAATTGCCTTTTCTTTTGATGAACTTGCCACTTTTTAGTTATGTCAATTGATTAAGACCTATAAGGACACATGGGGAATTAAATCATGTGTTTAAACCTTCACACTTCCCAAAAAACCTATACAACTCATTAAATGCTTAATTTTGACCCCTAAAATGACCCAAAAGGACATGTTGGCTAATAAAATTAATGACCAAGGCTAATATAACATTGAATAACATTAGATGACATATGATATACCTTATGAATAAAAATTAAACCCAATAAAACACTTAAAACTCAAGTCTTTACCTAGGGGTGCACCAGTTTGACTTAAAAGTCAAATTTGGTCAACAAATTGGTGACTCATAGGGGTAGCATGCCTGTTATGTTAACTAGACTAGTAGCCTTATTAGTCCATTGCGATTAGGAGTAATCTAAAATCTGAGACAAACAAAAAGTATTTGACCATTGACTACAATATTTGATCAAGACAAGACCAATGACTACCTCAACCACACAAAACTAAAAATACACACAAAGCAAAAAAAGAACACATGTGCTTCATGAACACTTATGGAACACACACACTAAAGTAAACAAACTAACTCAAACACTAACTAATCCAAGATGAAAAATTATTCCTAGATGAAAGGGGAAGTTTGAAACTCTTCTTGCTTCATGACATGAAGGAATGAATGAGGCATATAACCTTTTTTCCTTTAGCATTAATGCCTCCAACGTTTCCATGATGTTTGCCAACTTCACTGGCATGCTATTCATTGAAAAATAGTCAACTTAAAATAGGTTTTATATAGAAATGAACTCTTATTTCATCCAAATAGTCTCAAACTTCTCATGTGGATCTTGCATTACAACCTCATTCTTGATTTCCATAGGGCTCTCAATAAGATTGGGTTTCTTCTCAGTTGCAAACTCTTCTAGATCATCAAGGATATTTGCATACTCTATCCAATATTGATCATTATACTCCATGAAATAATCTATATTCACCTTGTCATGTAATTGACCCTCAACTTGGTAAAGCTCTTTAAGATCTTGAAATAACTCAAATTAAAGCTGCTAATCATCCTTGTCCACTTTATCATATAAAACCACTACCTTTTCAATATTCTCTTCTTGATGTGTGATGTCATCAAGATGATGTTATTCAATATACAATGCATTTGAAATTGATTCAAGATTACGCTGATGTATTTTATCATCTTCAAGAGCAACATCTTGCGTATTGGTCTCAAGAAAGTTTTCTAGGGCTGCAACCTCATTGGGAAAGACTTGGAATTGTTATCCATCCATAATATCACATTCATATTCATACTTAAGATGATTATCAACCAATTTTTTATTATATGTAGATTATTTATTGAGGGACGTAATATCTTACATCTCTTTCTCCTTCATGATGATGCCAAGACTAGGCACATTAAAATCATGTGATCTAGCCCAATGAGGCTACCAAGGGGTTATGATTTATTCAAGAAAGAGTTCTCTTTCCTTATCAACTAGATTCTCCTCTTTAGGTTCCCATACCATAGGTAAATCAAATAAAATGGTGATGGGGTGAGGACAATATGAATTAGTTGGTGGAGGTGACACATAGAACTCAAAATCAGATTGAGAGTAAAATGTAGGGGACTCTTTTGAAAGCTCTTGGGGAAGGGGAGGTAGACCTTGGGCTAAAACAACTTTATTTTATTCTTTCCACTTGATAATAACTTCATTAAAACCTTATTTATCTTTATTAATCTCTTGAGGAAGGGTGTATGGGGTGTGTTTACACATAAGATCTTATTTTGGGTCTAAACCTTCCATCACACCTTGAATTAGTAGCTTCATCTTTGACTCTAACTCTTCAATTTTCTTGGCTAGGTTCTCTTGGAAAATTATCTCTTGAAGTTGATATGAATTATAATGAGGATGAGTAATACAAGGGAATTCATATGGAGGATAAGAAGTTTCTTGAGGAAGGGTGGGTGGTGTTTGTATAGGATTAAGTTCCTTCTCAACTTCACACTCCTTGTCAATACTTTTCTCCTCTTTCTTTCCCCATGACTCCACTATCTTATTCCAACTTAGGATTATTAATATTAGAAGTCTCATTTTGAGGTGGTGGGGATAAAATGTGAGAGGGAAATGAGGGATTGAATTCTACTTCATTTGATGATAACATGGACTATTGTATATGTATATTATTCAACTCAATTTGCTTATCAAGATTAGCTTTGAAAACAAGGTTTCTCTTTTCAAATCTCTCCTCCAACTGATTAGGAAAAGGATGAATTTGATATCATTGATTGGGCTCATGAGTAGGGATAAAATATGGATGATATGGAACTTTAGGAAGTGAAAATTAATGATTATATGTTTTGTGAGGTTACCTTTCATGAACTCCTAGCCTATTCTCTAAGGAAGAAACTAGGCCACTCATGTTAAACATCTCACTTGTGAGCCTTTGCTAATTAGCTATCTTAATAGGTATCCACTCTCTTTTAACCAAATATAATGTATCTCTCACCTTATTAATATTATGAATAAGAACCTATTAACCACATCCCCTTAGAGTATCATGATCCAACATATACCTCTCATAACCCAAAAGTGTTTTCTTGAAAGTGGAAATGGATGGAGCTGAGAAGTGACTAGGTTGACTAGGAGGAACATTGCATTGAGAAGGATGGATATAAGACTGACACAATTCATGAATGGAATGATACACTTCATGAAATGGATGGTATAATTCATGAGAAGGCTGATTAAAAACTTGTTCATATTGATAGGGAATGACACAAGCTTGAAAAGTCTCGCCAGCTTGTGTAAAATAGTGATCAACACCAAAATTAGCCATAAAACTTCATTGAAAGCAATAAAACAAAGGAAAATGTTACCAAAAATATTTAAAAGATAACCTAGGTTGATTGACCAGCTGATATATCTCTAGAGTCACCATTGATGTTTTGATAAATGCTTCCAAAGGCTGATTATTGAGAGAAAACACCAAAAATCTCTCAACCTCTTGGACCAAGACTCCTACCGGTGTGCCAAAAGATATTTTCACTTGGATTTAAACCATTTTAGGAGATGGAAAGTATCTCCTCATCTAAGTGGCATAATGGAAACACCTCTAGGTTTGTGGCTAGCCTAAGGATGAGGTGAATCTCTAGATAGGGCTAGCTCCCTTGATGTACCACTTTGGATCACAACTACACTTAACTTTGGGGGTTGAAAATGGAGAGAGATAAATGAAATAAAACTAACCTAAGGGAGGTGATACACCAAAATAAATTATGACTTCCAACCAATAGCATCTTACACATGAAATCAAGAAAAAAACTAAACATACACTTCTCCAATCTTCATCTTCTCACATCAATGTTACATTGTGAGGTTATGGATGAATGTACAAAGCTAGGAGGAATAGACAAGAGGTATTAAATGGAACTAATTAAATGAATTAATAACTCAATCCTTGACATTTCCTAAAATAATTCACATTCCTTTCAAGAATAACCTTTCCAACTGCAAATAGGGTGAAAGAATGAGTTGACATGCTAAGGAATCCATAGTCTTCACTAAGCAAGATCTATCATCAAAGAAAAAAACACTTATAAATATTCATGAATAGGTAAAAATAAGTTTTATTATTGATCAAATGGTATGAAAATGAGTAGGGATTCACCATACTTAGGAGGAGAATAAGTTACAATGGCTAAAATGGCTAGTTCTTATAGAACTTGAGAGAGAGAGGAGAAGAGAGAAGTCCAAGGGTCACAAGGACACTTGTAAAGATGAGAAAATACTTAATAATGCATGAAAATATGGTATGGTAATAAACTTACAAGGTTAGGAATCCCAAGTGTCAATCCAAGTCATAAACCCCTTGCAAATGGCCTAAAATTCCCTTAACTAGATCAGAAAAACTATGTTCATGATTAGCCCTATTTAAATTTTTTATAACTGATTATGGATAGTTATAATTTTTGGGATGAAGGGGAAGGATTTAATACATGCCTTTCCATGCATTGGTTCAGGCTTTCTCATCTCAAATCACCTAGAAAGGAGCTATCATCATCTATAGTCCAAAAAAATTCTCCTTCATGCACCCTACACACTTGTCCTCAAGTTTAAATTTAGTTTATCAAAAAAATATGTGAGAGGGATTGGGTGATAATTTTTAAGACCCTCCATGGACTTAGAAGTATCAGACACACCTTAAAATTACCCCACTTGAAGTTTTCCATCCTTCTCACTAGCTTGTCTAATATGTCAATTTTGATTAGATAAGATGAAAGATCTTGTTGAGGCACTTATGAGTTGTTTCTAGGAATGAAGTTAACATGGGGAGTTATCAAAAGTCTTAATATTTCTTCCAAATTTTGTTTCATCTTCAGACTCCTCCTAGAACTTAAAAAACATAAAAATGGTCAAAAATACCTTATTTTGCACCCTGTCTGTACAAATCCGTACATCTAAAAAGCATGGGGAGTATATTGAGTGAGTCCTATGTAACTTAAAATAGGTTTAAAGGTTAAAATATGCCATTATATCAGCTATCCAAATACATTTCTCCAAACTGGTCTTGACTAAGGGTTTTCAAGGGTTCTAGTCCTGTTTTGAATCTTAAGATTTGTTCATAAAGCTATGACATCCAACTTGAAATACAATTCCACAAACATGTCCTTAAAGACCCCTACTAAATCCTCTAAACCTATCTGGATCCCATGCAAAGCCTCCAGGAAGATATGAGCATTGGAAACTCTCCTATTGATATTTTTTCCCCATTCCAACAAGCCTAATGTTGTCTAAGGTCTAAAAAGTGGCTTATTTATTTTTTCTCTACTTTCCATAACCTTTTTCACCTCTTTAATTACTGAAAAAACATTCTATAATAGGTTTAAATTCTCACCTCATGTGGAAAGTGAAGGTGACCATCCATTTGGGGTCTATGCCAAAACCTTGCCTTTAAGCCTCTTGCAACTTAGAGCTCAAAATGACCTTTGATGGTTTTCCTTGCCTCGTGATAGCTCAAAAACACCTATATTCATCCCATACACATGTTTCAATCCTTTATAAAGCTCACCTAGATATAGAATTGAAACTGATCGCTTATTTGGCTTTTAGGCATAACCATGCCTCATGAGCATGTCTACAAGTTTAAGAGTGCAAGTTACCCTATTTAACTCCATCTTATTATTAATGTTCTAAAATATTGACCTATATTTTTTATAACTTTCCACACTTTCCTACAAGGTATCTTAGTTTTTGGTTCATGCTTTCTCACCTCTCTTCTTCAAAATGCAGGTTTATACATAAAGGAAGTGCCCTCTATCTAAGATGAAATATAGGGTACTCCCCTACCTCCTCAAAAATTGGTGAATTTTATATGGGAGTATATAAGTATTTTATATTACACATCACTTGACCCTTAAAATTTGTAAAAACCAAGACAAACTCCTTCAAAGTTGACTATGTAGGGTTTTATCCAATTCTAACTATGTATGCTTGATTTTGGGATATTTTCTCTAGTTATTTTCAAATCTCAAGATATTATAAAAAATACCCTGGTATTGATATATAAGTCCAAATATCCATTTATCATTAATCTATCCTTCTATTTTACTTCCCATACAATTGTCTAGGTGACTGAGTTTCTTGTTTAACTGTGACTATTCCTTGAAACTCTACTTGTAAGTGTGTATCTTAGGTTATTTGGAAGTTATTAATGATATTTGAGGGTCTAACTAGACTATTAAAACTATAATTAAAGTTATTTAAACTCACTTATCACTCCAACTCTGCCAAACACCTCACATAGGCCTTGGTTTTCAACTTGATGGACTGTTGTATGTGTTTTCTATTTGGAATAGGCACATGTAGGTGCACTTGTATATTTTAGGTATATAAAACAATGTACAAGACCTTCTTTATATTTAGGTCATTTTAAAATCCTATGGGTCATTTAAATCATGCTTATATCCTTCATATGCATTTTAGCTTCTCAACTAAGTCCTTCCCTGCTCGATTGAGAGACCCTGCCCTTAAACCCTACTATAGGTGTGTACTAGCTCCTTCAGACCTGATTATGATGTTTGAGAGCTTTCCTTGAATCTCCAAAGGTAACTTAACATTTAATTACACCTGCATTCACTTTGGATTCCCTTAAAACATCACCAAATCTCCAAAGCTATCTCACTATTTGCTTGTAGTCAGCTGATTATATTTGCTTTATTTAAAAGGTATTTGTAAGTACATTGTGAGATCAAAGAATAACATATAATCTCCTCTAGATGATATTTTGGATCTAAATGGTATCTTTAACTATTAGGACCTATACAAATAATGGGAATAAGGAATAGTCTTGTAGGCTTGTGTTAGGCCTTAAAGAAGACAATGGTTGTAGGTGGATGTTCGATAAATTGTACAGACTGTAGGTGAGTTTGAGGGACATGACATCACTTATCATATTTTTTGATAGTATTTTAGATCATCAGTGTCACCTTCACCATTTTAAATCACTCCATCATAGTGTCTTAGTCATGTTTTTTAACCTTTGGATGGAGAAGGTATTATTGGATCAAATCCTATAGATGTCATTACCTATTTGCAATATTTTTATAAGCAACTTTGGGCCTCTCAATTACCATCCTCCTTTGATCCTTTCCATCTCAAAATTTTAAATGATCTTTTATATACTATAGGTTGATATATAAACATATTTAGAGGCTTCCAACCACTTGATAACCATGTTTTAAGATATCTATAGAAAGTCTTGGAACTTTATTTTGCATTTTTTGGGAAAATGTCCCTGAGTTCATATAGTCATCATGATTTGAGGGTAAACCTACTTAAATTTTTTAACCTATCCCTTAAAAATTATTCAATTCTCCCTAAGTGCATTAGGATCATCAATGAGAGTTTCACCTACATGTTTCATCACTTGAAATGGAGATTTAACTTTTTGTCAAGGCTGACTGTAAGTGACCATTCAGTGTACACAGGAAATAAAGGGAAAACATGGACAATATTAATTTTATTTTTCCTTTAAAATATCCAATTGAAATCTTAAAACCTCAAATTATATGAAACAAGTGTCAACCCATCCTATTCAATGTGAATTTCTCATCTAAACACCTATAAGCAAGCATGTTCATGGCTACCTAACTAAAAATGTTACATATGATTGTAGTTCCATGGAGATTTTCATTATAAAATATATTTAGAGGTGAAGGAAATTATTAAATCATTGGAAACATGTGAAAGGTCCTATCATAGCCCCATGAAACCATGAATAGGCATGAATCTCCTAGAAATGGTGAAAAACTACCTGCAGCTCAAAAAGATGTATCTTCTTGCAACCTTGATGTACTTGACCTATCAAAACACCATGAAACATGAAAATAAGTATGGATAAAATTTGAGAAGGTATAAAAAATACTCTAGAGTCAACATTACCAATTTTTTTGTATGGATTTGACCAAAATGGAGCAAAACCTATATGGTACATGAAATAACTTACAGAAAAGTATAGTCAACTTCATAAGGATGGTTCATGAAGAATGAGCCATTATTCTTATAAATACTTATATTTAAATGAATATATCTAAGTTTAATTTAACCTCCTATAATAATTTGAATTTAAACCTCTTCAATTGTTTTTACTGAGAAAAAACCTAAAGGTCACTTCTGCATGTCTAGGAAAGCAAACATGGAGTAGAACAGTTTTAGGAAAAAAATGGCACTTATAGAGAAAATAAAACATTAGGATGAGTGTAAAGAAGATGAAGTGATGTTCCATGAGATTTTTACATGTATCAAACTTCCCCATGGGATGTAAAAATTCCATTTTCTTCTCTTTTATCAAGAAAACTACCTTTTTTGTAATGAATCTACCACTTTTTAGTTATATCAGTTGATAAGACCTATAAGGACACATGGGATGTGACATCACATTTTTGACCCTTCACACTTCCAAATAAACCCATACAACTCATTAAATGTTCAATTTTAACCCCTAAAATGACCTAAAAGGACATGTTGGCTAATAAAATTAATGACCAAGGTTATTATAACATTGAATAATATTAAATGACCTATGATATACCTTATGACCAAACATTAAACCTATTAAAAAACTTTAAACTCATGTTTTTACCTAGGGGTACCCTAATTTGACCTAAAATTAAAATTGGTTAATAATAGACATACTAAAATTTTCCTTATTCCTTTAACAATACTCATTAAAGATAATTTCTAAGGTTACCGAGTCCTTTGATATTGTTTTTGTTCTTATCTGCATAATTTGATCATCAAATTATTTTTGGAGTCTCTTTTGATTTCTTGAAGAAAACTCAACTTCATTTTGCAAAAAGTATGCAATGTGTTTGTCACTATCAAACACTTTCCAAGACACCTCATTATCAAGTACAGAAGGTCTGATAATGATGTTAATGTGAGATTACTTTCCCTCCTCTTTTATGGTAGTTGGTGTATTAAATTATGATCCTATAGCAGCTAGTCTATCATTATGATTATTTTTCTCCCTTAGGACTAATTGTATGTTGAATGCATTGAAGTATTTAATAAAATACCATACCATATGCTTATATGACTTGAGAAAAGGGTTATTGGTAGAAACCACACTCCTAACTTGATGCACAACCAATTCACTATATCCATATAAATGTAAATTCCTGATTCCTTTTCTCCTTGCCCATTGAGGACCATGAATTAATCATTCATACTCAACCACATTGAAATTATAAATGAAATGAAACCTATATGAAACATATTACTATTTTTTATATGGGGATACCAACATAACACCATCTCCTACACTAATTTTACCTCTTGAACCATCAAAAAACATTTTCCACATCTCATTATCCTCTCCTTCTTCCTTGGCAAGTATAGATGTTGGTATTCTTTATTCATGTATACAATATAATCCTAAATTATTTTAATCCATAAAATAATAAGGATCATGATCATAAGTGTTATTACCATATTAATCAAGAAACAAATCAAAAATGACTTCAAGTTTGGAAGTAGTGACATCATCCACAATAGAATCCTTTTCCTCATTGATCACATAATTTAAATTTGAGCTTGTTTGAACATAGGGATAAATGTGAAACCTTGCAAGAGGTTGAGTTATTATGGTAACCTTGAATCCATATATTTTTATAAAGGTCAGTAAAGGCCAATCAACTGAGAGATATCCCCTTATATTAGCTGCAAAATCTCTTGAAATGTAGATTGTAAAATGAACAGGAAAGTCTACAACAATAATATCTTAAAGGACGGGAAAACTAGGACAATCATGGAGGAAAACTTCAAGTTTTTTTTTATCAAACATATTGTATTGGTAGGTGTACCATAAAATTTAATAACTCATTTTCTATGGGGTTCATATTTTAGGCCCAAGTTATCAACTACAACTTTGGGCATGATTGATGTAGAAGCACCATTATCAATTATGCAATTGTGGACTAGTTTATCACCCACTATGAGAGTGAGGTAGAAAGGTGGAGTATTATAAGTTTTGGTAGATGTTTAAATAATGGTGTTATGGTAATTTTTAAGATAAACATGTCCATGAATTTGAATTGAAGGTAAGTGAATAGTAAGGAAAGTAAATTGCTATTTTTGTAAGAGATCTTTTTGGTCAGACATATGAAGGACATCTCAAAGGGAAATGGATGTCTTGGTATTCATTAATGAGTCAAAAATATTTATATAAGACATAAATAATTTTTATTGGGTCCTTGGAGGAAAGGAAGTTCTTGAAACTTGAGGAGTTGAGGTGCTTTGAATAGTCCTTCCAACACTCTGCTTTGGAGGATGAGTAGGATTGTTTGGGACTGCCATGCTTATAACCATGCCTTTTTTATTTTTATGAGGATTGGATGAAAATTTAGGCACTTTATTATCACCTCATAAATCATTTATCTCAGGCATAGTGTTTTATTCTACATAGGTTCCTTTATTGAGCATAAAAGTGCCCTCAACTAGGAAGTTGGTGAAGATCTTTCCTTGAGGCTGTCCACCTTCACTTATTTGCATCATGATTTCATATTAAACTAATATTAGAGGATTATATCCTCCTCAATACACTTTAAATTTATCTCCACCCTCATTTAAATCCATGGATTGGCCTTGTTTCCAATTTTTACCTTATACCAAATTACTATGCACTGGTACCATTACTCTTATATTGGATGTTGAAGTAAGATTATATGTATTAGCAAGAATATTGAAATTAGGATTCCCTTGACCTTTAATTTACCAATATTTATGGACATATTTTTATTTTTAGGTATAAAGTTTTTGATAGGGACATTTTTGTCTATTATCTTTCCTAGTTTGAGCCTCTAAGGCTAGGAATATTGCTTTTCAATCAACATCATATTTTGCCTTCCTAGGAGCAGTCTTTGGATTTGTATTAATATTAGGAATTTGAAAAATATTTAGAGAAGTGGAATGAATGTTAGGAAAAAAGGGAATAAACACTTTATGATATATTTTTATGAATTAAATGAGGCCATTCTCAGCTCTAATGGTAAATTCATATGCATCAAGAAGAGTGAAACCACCCATAGATTGTAGCATGATGGCAATATCAATACCAATGGCTCTTAAATATGTAGGAAACACAAAGATATCAAGTGATCACATGGGAGGAGGCAATCTGTAAAAAGTCTTTTGAAACATATTATTTAAGTTATTCATTATTTCCTTGTGAGCTCTTTTGATCACATTGAGTTGATGTCTGAGAGAGGTATGGTCTTTTTCATCTTAAAATATTGAAGTCAATAACACTCCAAAGTCATCCCATGATATGATACATCCACTATGTAAAATCCTATACCAATCAAGAGATTTACTTCTAAGGGACATGTTAAGGAGTCTAATGGAAATATTCTCCTTAGTGACATTATGAAAAATACAAAAAATTGAGATATCCCTGATGTGTTTGTTGTCTCCCAAAAATAACAATCATTTTTGGAACAAAATTTGAATTATTTTGGTTTTATAGACAAAAATTGTATCTTCCATTTTCAAAAATTTGTCTTAGATATTCAGATTTCTCATTTTCAGAGCTTCTCAAAAAATCTACAGACTTTGCAAGTCAAGTTCAATGGATTTTACATGTTGATTTCTACGGACTTTGTATTTTTAGTTTCTACAGGCAGGTTCATTTATATAATTTCAAAGACTTCTATAGGCGATTTTCAGTCAAAAGAATTAAATTTTCAACATTTGTTCATTTTCTAGGATTGGTTCAGAGTTTTGGTTCAAGTGAAAATCTTCATCGGCAAGCATCTGAGTGCAAAAAGGAACTTGAACCATTGAACTGAACCATTGAACCATTTTGGTTCAAAGGTTCAATGGGTTCAAGGTTCAAAAAGTTCATGTTCAGTAAGAGTTAAGTGCTTCAAAATGGTTCAAAGTTCATTCACTTCAATTGGTTCATCAGCTTCAAGGACGTTTGGCCAAATCATTCAATTGAACCATTGAACCATTTTGGTTCAAAGGTTCAACGGGTTCAAGGTTCAATGACATGTTCAACCAAAATAACAGTTCAATGTTTCAGTTCAACCAAGCAGTTCAACTCTTTATTTCATTCAGTTGGTTCATTCTTTTAGTTCATCTTTTGGTTCAACGTCTACAGGTTCAACAATAGGGGCTCGGCACGCTTCATTGAACCATTGAACCAGTTCAATAGATTGGTTCAACGGATTGGTTCGATCAAATGGTTCAACTATTGGTTCAAAGGCAAGCTCAACATCTTGATTCAATGCTTAGTTCATTAGCTTATTTTATTCATTGAACCATCAGCTTGAACCATTGTCTTGAACCATTTTGGTTCAAAGCCTTGGTTCAACTGATTGGTTCAACGTCAAAGTTCATCGGATGGTTCATCGGCTTTTGGTTCAAAAGGACTTGGCACGCTTCATTGAACCGTTGAACCGGTTCAACTAATGGTTCATCGTCCAAGTTTAAAGGGGTTCATTTCAATCTTTAGCATTTGTTTAAGAAGATTTGATGGTCAACTTAAAAAGATAAATTCACAAAAAACATTTCTAAAGACCTTATTCATCATCCCCCAACTCCTAATATTCCCATGCTAATCCTCCTTGTAGGTGTGAGGATTTCAAATCAACCTCTTGAGATTTTCATTCCATACTATGCAAGCTTGAGTTGGTCTAAGCCAAGAGATGGCTTCTTTTTGGTTTCATTTTCATGATAATAGTTTTAACATACCTTATATCTTCCTACCAACATGTTAAAATTATTTTTAATGTCTATCTAGTGCTACAAATGCAATTGTCCCCTTCCTGGGCTTTAGACCTAATAGATCTATCTACTCCCATGTGGTTTTGGAGCACCTTGACATGTTTCAGTTACCTAAGAATTATTTTTCATGTTTTTATAGGTCTATCACAACTCATGAAATATTCTTGTAAGGTATATATATCCTTTAGCTCACCTTATCACCTCCTTTCCTCAAAACCTACAGGTTTGTATCCTTGGGGAGTGTCCTCTATCTGAGATAAAATAGAGGGAATATACCCTATATCCTTAAAAAACATTAATATATTAGGGGTTTAAATAATTTATGAGGATGTTATGTTCAAATTTTTATGTCTTGATCATGTCTCTAGAACCTCTAAATGTTCAAAAACCCAAGATAAACTTTTGAGAAAGATAACTGTGTGCAAGCTTTACCCATGGACAGTAGGTTGCTTATATTTGAACCCATACATACCATATTTATATGATGTGAGAGTGTCATGGGGTGGTAATTATCACTTGGGGATAAATTTTAGACTCATTTATCACTTTAAGCCTTTTACCAACTTCTCATTGCTCACTTTCATCTTAACTAGTCTACTCTATAGATTGACTGTGACTGTAGTGTACTTTGGAAATTAGACCCCTCAATGGTTTTTTATATTTATTTTAAACTTTAAATTTATGGATATCATACTCAATATTCTTTATATCATGTAAGTTCAGTTTTATTTCTACTAACTCCTTCATTTCATACCTTATGTTGATCATAACATAGGTATTGATTGTATGTGGTTGTATTTTATGTTCCATCATGCCTATAGGTGTTGGTTTGGTCTTATATATTGTATTAAATTTTATAAAATCCTATTTATGTCCTTAATACATTTTAAAACTCAATTTAATTCATTAATATCAATCTTATGCTATGTCAACACCAAGACTACAATGTTTTGAGCTCATTGTCAAACCACAGTCAGCTACAGTTGACTAAGTAGGGGTCATGCATATTGCATCAACCTTGAAATAAGTGATATATGTATATGATACCATTATATTTATTTTATCAACCTCCCATGGAAAATTATTAATTTTTTCAATCTTAGTGGCTCTCGAGAGTTTGCTTCATGAATTTGTGAGTCACATATAATTAGGTTGTTGGTGACTTTTCTGAGCAATGTATACCTATAGATATTGGTGGAGGATATATCTTATTAATTCACCCCTTTGTGATGAAATTTAAACCAAAAAATTTCTCTTAGACTAAATAGGACCACTTACCATACACATATATGATATTACATTGCAACTTTGGATGTAGAGCCATTTGAAAACTCAGAATCCTGTAGAAAGCATCACCAAACTTCAGTGAACAAATGTACAACTTTGAGGCTTTCAAAAACCACTCTCATTTAGTCACATATCCATTTTATTTTTCATAATTATACCCATATATGACGGATTCATGATGGTATACTCAGGATTCATCCAAACCCTTTTTTCACTATTTCATGACATCACCAAAAGTGCTTCGCCGTCTATTTTGTGTTTTAGGGAATTTGACCCTAAACATAGTCCCTTAAAAATAAAAGTTAGTTTATAAAATTTAACTATAATTATAGTGATTATATTATGATTTACATGTCACATATAACTCTACAATCGTCATGAAGGTTTCTAATCATTTCAAATCTCCTCTATGAAGTATCTCAGATCCCTGTGATAGCTTATAGGTGCATACACAATAGTACATAAGTTAGTGAAGGTGTTTTTGGAATGTGTATATGATGTATGATTACTTAATTAGATTAAAAAATTCATATTAATCCTCCAACTAATATTTAAAATCATTAGGGACATTCTATCAAGTCATATGACCTATCTCAATTTTGTTATGTCTGTCAGTGCCACCTGTAGGTGGACATTTTGATGTACAAGGTAGTGAGTGTTGAGATGGGTTAAATACATGGAATATGGCCTAATTTTTTTTAAAACCTTATAAAAATACTTCAAATTGGTTCATTTCATACTAAAATACTTGGAACATGTTTTCACACCTCCATCTCAACATCCTCAATCTATCGTAGATGCACACTAATGGTGCATGACTATGCATATATGGGAATTGACTATAAAACCATAATTTTCATGGAATTAAATAGGTTTATATTGATTTATCATGAAATAATAATTTATTAAGTTACTTTTTAAGTCTTTAAACACCTCCTTGAACATGTTCAAGACTACACACACTATGATTGTAAGTAAAAGTAAGCAACAGGCTAATTGTGTCTGACATTTTGAATACAAATTTCATGATGTTGATTGTGGAGAGTAATATTTGAAGGAGAGGAGGAAATAAGATTTAATAGGCATGAAACACAACACCATACATTTCTTTGAGGCCATTGCAGAGAAAGAATCCTTCTAGAATTGGTGAAAACTAACTGTAACTTTAATAACAACATTAACCTACAAACTTGAACTATTTAGCTCATGAAATCATATCCAAACATCCAAATAAATAAGGAAAACATGAGAGGTATTTCAAATCATGTATAATAAAATTCAAAATTTATTTGTAAGGACTAGCTCAAATAAGAACAAAACCTATAGGGTGTTAGGATTAGCATACAAAATGAGAGAGTCAACTTGTTAAGGATGGTTCATAAAATATAGGAAACCATTATTCAAAATATAAACATGAAAATAAATATATATTTTTTTATTATATACCACCAACATCATTTGACCTATATGTCCTCCTACTAGCTCTATTATCCAAAAGCCTGTTAACAAGTTTCATGTGCATAGTGGAGAGATAAAATAGTATTAGCCCATTTTTGGAACTTCCAAAGAATTCAAAGTGTTGAAATGGAGTCATAAAATATGAAGAGCCATTCCATTATATTTAACTATAGAGTTGGCACTGCCTCTTTGTTAGCTATCCTAATGCTGTCAAAAGATATCATCTCTTGGATCCATAGATGAAATAACTTTTTATTATAAAGAGTGTTGATTTTATTGAAAAAGTTACTCCCTTGGCCTCCAATAATTTACCTTTACCATCCATAGTGGACTTGGATGACAATGACCCAGATGATGCATTTTCACCTCCACAAGGGTCATCTTCAATAACTACTGCAACCTCATCTTCATTATCACCTCGATGTATTTGACATACTCTTTAATTGATAATCACATTTTTTGGGGATCCTCACACACTCAAAGGACTCATTCACAACATCACCATATTTCAAATGTATAAATTCCCATTGATTATGATCCATAATATTTTCATGAAGCATCTAGTCATGCTAAGTGGAATCAATAATGGAGGAAGAGTATAATTACTTGATGATAAATAACACTTGGGATTTAGTCCCCCTTCCCAAGGGAAAGAAAATGTTTCATTATAAGTAGATATATCAGACCAAATATACAATAGAGGGGACTATTGATAAGTTCAAAGCATATCCTATTTCTAAAGGGTTCTCATAAGTTCTCGATTTTTATTAGACTAAAAACATTGTGTATGCAATCATAAATGCATAATATCCACAAATCAATCTTAGCTCAAAAAATATAGATCCTTATTATAATTTCAATTGGGGATACATTAGATAATTGGGAACATGACCAATATGGATACTTTAGACCCAATTAGAGGATCTCTTACCACAATAAAATCACCAGGGAGGGTTCCAAAGCCTCTAGTCAATAAAAGCTATGGAATAACCCTAGCTAAGTCCTATGTTTTTATATTCACTATACTAATAAAAATTAAAGCAAATAAATATAATCTATTGATCACCAAAGCTTGTGGCACAAAGTGGGGGTTATTAAACAAATAAAAGTAAACATGCATAAGAGAATCCTAATTGAGTTATGTATAGGTAAGACCCTAATGCATGGAGAAGAAGGGTAATATTATTCCAAAGCCATTACTTATGTTACTTGTATCTACTAAAGAGATGAACAAAGTTAGAGATACTTACCTGGAAGATGAACCTGTCAATACTCAATCTCTCCCTTGGCCAAAGGTGTTTTGGAAGAGGTTTGTGTGGTTTGTAAGGATCACTAAGAAAGGCCAAAGCATCCAATACTTCTACACAAAACTAGATTCTTCTCCAATTAGAAACCCTAAGATAATACTCCTCAAGTAGAATGGTAGAGGAGTAGTTTATAAAGAAGTGAAAATGAATAATAACTCTTGTCGTCTCTCTAATAATGGTGAAATGGATGTATTTATATAGGTGGATCGAACCCTAAACCCTTTTGAAATTTTTGGCCAAAAGGGTTGACCCAGTCGACCTAGTATCATTATTAACAAGAACTCACTAGGTCAACCAAGAGTTAACCTAGAACCTAAATGAGTTTTACCAATAATAGTACAAGGTTGACACAATCGACATAGTCATGCAAACTATCAAAAGAGGTTTTAGGTTATAAAAAAGTCTAATGAAGTTGGTAAAATACTAGAGGAATGTGCAAAACAAGAGTTAAAGCTTAGGGTAATGTTTTTAGGAGTTGGTTAGATTGGTAACAAGTGTAAATAAGGGTCAACAATCCTACAAAACACTAATGGTCTACCAACCCCTTTCTTAGTGCACCCCTTAGAGTGTGCACTTGGAGAAATTGAGACTCGATGGGTTATTTCAAGATAGAAGGCATTAATATTTCATAAAAGTTGAAAATATTATGTGTATACTTATGCCCCACTTGAATCTCATCACATGTCACTCAGGTGCAATAGGGGATGGTGCTTTAAGAAGGAACATAGTAACACACAGTGTTGAGGCTAAATTTGTTTTTAAATATTTTAAAGCATAAAATAATTGAAAAATGATAGAAATGGAAATAGCTAAAAACTAAATGTGATGTGTATATTGACTTAACTTTATCACTAGATGGTTATCTATTGTGTTTATAGTTTTGATTGTGTAGGGCACATAGATTGTTTTCAACAAACCCAAGAATACAAAATGAAAGAGAAAAAATAAACAAACACAAGAAATCCAAAATGATTAGTGCTATGTGGATGGGATGTACTTAGAAATTTGGCAAGTTGGGGTGACAAGGGATATGCTATACCAAATAACCAAGTCAAAATTTAGAGTAAATTGGGTAAAAAAAATTCAAGGTTACTAAAGACTAAAAAAAATCAAACAAGTAAACCTTAAGGAAGAAAGGCAAACTCACCAAGTCAAACCAAGTATTCATGTCAAAAATAATGGTAATGAAACATCAATGTGAAATTAGTAACAATCCTTACCTAAACAAAGATGGGCAAGAAATAAATGGTAAAATAACATTGATGAATGAGTAGTAACAATCCCTACTCAATCATCAATGGAAAAAGATGAATAAAAGTGAAAACTACATTGATGAGTGAGAAGTAACAAACCAAACCCACTTAATAATGGAGAAATCACATGAAAGTAGAAATGAACTCAGGTGTCTATAAAAAGAGGTGGTATAATGATAAATGGTAAAAAGAAAGTATGTCTAGAAATGTAGAGCGATGGTAAAAAAAAAGTAATTCATAATTTATCAAGCATGTCATTTTGCTTTAAGGATAGATAAAAATGAAACAAAGTAGTGATAACATGGTTTTGAGATGTGAAGAAGAAGTATAGAGGAGGTAAAATATACCTAGAATCATAATTTTCTTATCAAGGAGGGAAATAGAATGGGTGGAGGGGAGAATGAATGAAAAACTAATGTAGAGGAACTTGTTATTGAAGTCAAGACACTAAAATTAGGTTTATCAAAGCAAGATAACCTTTGACCTTATGGAATTTGAAGAAATTTTGTTAGCCACACAATTTATAGGTCGACAAATGAAGTATATAGATCATCCCATTAAGGCTATATGCATGAAAAGTAAAATGGACCTACCTTTCTACAATGTGCCATTGGTCTACTATGAATACTGGGTACTTGTATGATAAAGTAGGTAGCACCATAGAGCTTTTTTGTATTCTCCTATTCCAATCTATTGGCCTACCATACCCCAACGGACCTCAAATCTATTATGAGGCCAAATATGGATTTTGAGATTCAATTGGAGATAAGAGATGTGCTTGTAATTACATATTTTGGTGTGATTTTTAATTTTGAGATTTATATGTTGCCTTTTGCAAATTATTGCCTTTTATTTCAAATGATTTGGATTCTAAATTTTTTGATGAATTTTTTCTATTCCTCCTCCATATGGATTTGAAAAACCAAACATGGGTGCTAAATATTAATTTCATTTGAATACTTGGGACTTGGTTGCTAACAAAGAGAACTCAGAGAGCATGGTATTTAAGAGTCTCATAAATCTAGGTGAAATAAAAGGCTATCTTGAATTCAATCTTGTTTTATACAATGTGGAGTAAAAGGAAAGGAAATTAAGAGGAATCAAACATGAAATAATTTGAATAACTTTAAATCACAAAAAATATGACAAAAGGTGAAAAAAAGGGAGATAATAATAGTAAAGGGTGATTCCTTATCATAAGAATGAGGGATATGGAGGAAAACATGATAACATAGATTACTTTGCAACTGTTATCTATCAAAAGAAGAAAAATCGAAAGCTAATAAAAAATATCAAAAACTTGTAACTATTTCTAAACACATTATAGAAAAGGAATGAAAAGATGGTTATTTTATGAGGAAGGCCAGTTCCTATCCATGGTCTTACACTGCAACTCATAAAAGAGAAACCTAGGAGGATGAAAAAAAACATTGGAAAAATAAATGAGATAAGAAAAAGATATTATTTGTGAGGAAGGTTAGGTCCTATCTATGGTCTTACAATGCAAATCACAAAATATAAACCCAAGGGGTGTCAAAACATGTTTGGAAAGTGAGAAAATAAAGAGGATAGAATTAAATCATGAGGAAGACTGGGTCATATCTGTAGTTTTACAATGCAACTCATGAGAAAAAGGGAAAACCAAAAAAACAAAAGGAAGGAGTAAGGTTTGTGAAATGAGAGAACTGTTATAGAGGGTGAGACTCGTGTAAGTATCTTGTAAAAAGTGTTAGATAAATAACATATAGAAAGCATAAAAAATAAGGGAATGATCCTACATTAACATATATATCAAGGATGAGAATGTGAGAGAAAATTTTGTGTCTCAAAAGGTTTCTTGAAGTTGAATTAGTTTGGAATCATTCCATGTAGAATAAGAGTGGGCATTGAAAGATGCCCAAAGGGTAAGTGGATATAAGGATGGGAATCATAAGATGACCCAAAGTTTGAAATGACATGTGGGTGGGAATCACAAGATGCCCCAAAGGATAAAGTAATACATGTATGGGCATCATAAGATGCCTCACAAGTAGAAAAGAGGAAGAAAAGATAAGCAAAGATAAGAAGGAAAGAACACACCATATAGTGTCTAAATGGATTCAATTTGTCTAATAATATTTTGATAGGGGATTTCATGATGTTGGATAAAAGGAATAAAATATAGGAAAGAATAAAGAGAGAGCAAGGATAGATACCTAATTTAGATATACATGATAATAGTAAGAGTACAGAGTTGATTGGGTTGACCAGGTTGACCTAGTACTATAACCTGATTGGTAAAAGAGATATATCGTTGACTAGGTTGACTTAGTACTACAAGTAGGAAGGAAAAATGGTCTATAAGAGACTAGATCAAACAAAATGACAGTGGACTGAAAATAGGAAAAGATTTTGCAATGTACTTTAAAATAAGAAATGAAAGAAAACACATAATTAATTAGGTCAATGAGAATGATCCAATTGAGGCACCCAACACAAAACCTTGCACCAATGCTAACCAATGAAAGTTTTTTCAATATAACATACAATGATCAAAGAGTGAGAAGTCAACTGAAAATGTAAATGCTAACTAAGTGGTCATATTAAATGTTGTTAGATTATTATAAAGTGTTATTTTAAGTGTGATAGGGAATTTGGCTAAAATTAAGAGAATAGAAAGAAAACTATGGATGGTTTCAAGATGTTTAAGATGAAAGGGATCTATGTTAGCAATGGTTTTAGATTGGTATTGGGGCTTACCCCCTCACTTCATAATCCTGTAGTGATAAGGGTGTTGGGTGCTTTGAAATTAATACCATTAACCATGTGTTTATACTTGGCTATAAAATCAAGTATAATTCCCCCTTGGTAATGAAATCCACGTAGGTAGGCCTTTGGTAGACAAATGTTTAATTACATTTTGAAATTATGTGATTTGGTAGTGTTTTCAAGAAAGATAAAAATAGTGTAACTAAATGGTATATTGGAAAATCACCTAATTAAACTATGTGATCTATTTTAAGCATGTAAACAATTGAAAATGAAAGTGTGAAGTAATTAAAAGCATATAGTTTTTAATTCCCAAATTAATAATGGTACACAGTTAGTTCAAATGGCACTATATGCAAACATTACATAATAGAGTCGATGGGGTCGCTACTATACTACAAAAGCAATAGTCTTTAAGAACTAGGTCGACCAATTGGACCTAGTATTTTAGAAAGAGGAAAAAATACATAACTAAGTCAACTAGGTTGACCTAATTTATTATATGATTACAGTTTTGAAGACTATAAACTTTACAAAATAGAACTGTAATGAAGAACTGAATTGAAAGAGAGAGAGAAAGAAAGGAACCTTGATGGGTTGGAAGATGTTGAGGATTGTGAAATTTTTATTGAAGTGCCTTGAATATTGATTTTAAGTTATACAAATTGTGTCATCTGGGTGAACCTAGTTCAATAATTCCCTATTTTTTGAAACCTGTTAATATGACTATATCAACCTGGTTGACCTAGTTTGTTATCTAGAAGCTATCTGGAATACTATGTCAACCTGTTTGACCTAGTTTACTCTTTTGGAGCTAAATAAGAGACTAAATCAACCTATTCAACATAATATGATATTTATAATTGAATAAGAGTATTATGTTAACCCATTAAATCAAGTAACCTATATTTGATGAAGACATACACAAAAAGAACAAAGTGGTTTTAACATAACTGTGTTAAACATATGCACAAGAGTTAGAAACTATATAGGCCTTGTTGACCTAATATTGCAAATATAGAAAAATAATAAAATGATAGAAATGAAAAATATGAAATAAAACCTGCATGGGTTAGATTTCACATTGGGTTCACTAAAATACATGCAATCAAAAATGTATCAGATCCACAAATCAGTCATAGCTCAAAGAAGATATATCTTACTTACACTTATGATTGGTGATACATTATATAATTAGGAACATGACCAGTGCAGATCTGCTAAACCCGATTAGGGATCTCTTACCAAAATAAGATCACTAGGGAGGGTTTCAAAGCCACTAGTCAAGCAAAACTATGCAATAACCCTAGTTAAGTCCTACATTTTCATATTCACTATACTAATAACAAACAAAACAAATAAATCTAATATAGTTCTCACCAAAGCTTGTGGCACAAAGTGGGGGTTAGTAAACAAATAAAAGTAAACATGCATAAGAGAATCCTAATTAAGGTATGTATAAGTAAGACCCTAATGCATGGAGAAGAAGAGTAATATTATTTAAAATCCATTGATTATGCTACTTTTATCTACTAAAGAGAGGATAAAAGTTAGAGATACTTACCTAAAATATGGAATCATCGAGACTCAATCTCTCCCTTGGCCAAATGTGCTCCACAAGAGGTTTTTATGGCTTGTAAGGATCACTAAGAAAGGCCAAAGCATCCAATTTTTTTACACCAAACTAGATTCTTCTCCAAATAGAAACCCTAAGCTAATACTCCTCAAGTAGAATGATGGAAGAGAAGATTGTAAATAAGAACAAATGAATAATAAATCATGATGTCTCTCTAATAATGGATAAATAGATGTGTTTATATATTTAGATCTAAGCCTAAACCCTTCCAACTGAAAGGGTCAACCTAGTCAACCTAGTATCATTATTGACAAAAACTCACTAGGTCAGCCAAGAGCTGACCTAGACCCTAAATGAGTTTTACCAATAAGAGTACAAGGTCGACATAGTTGACATAGTCATGTAAACTATCAAACAAGGTTTTAGGTTAGAAAAAGGGCTAACGAAGGTGGTAAAAGATTAGAGGAGTGTGCAAAACAAGATTCAAAGCTTAAGGGAATGTTTTTATGAGCTGGATGGATTGGTAACAAATGGAAATAAGGGACAACAATCTTATGAAGCAAAAATGGTTTACCCACCCCTTTCTCAATGCACCCATTAGGGCATGCACTAAGATATATTGAGACTCGATAGGTTCCTGCAAGATTGAAAACATCAATATTTGTTAAATGTTGAAAATATTATGTGTAACACTTTACTCCTATTGTTAATATAAATTCCATTTATTTAAATCTTGATTATTCTATAGCTCATGGTTGTAGACATACAAAATTGGCCACCAATGGATTCATACCCGAATTTAGAAAAATTCTTACCAACAATTGAACATATATCCTAAGAATTTCTAAATGTCTCAAAATTAGATTCATAATATGCAAATAAATCAATACGGCCTAAAAATAATTTATGTGAGCAAATGCACACATTAAATTAATGAAAACTTGGAAAATATTAAAAAAGCCTAAAAAGGGATTAATTAACATGCAAATCCTAATTGAATTCATCCTTGAGGAATTAATGAATTATCAAAAAAGAAATTCAAAAATCAGGAATATCCTAAGAATGAATCATTACCTTTTGCAAGTTGTCCAAAAATAAAAATATCTCAAACCATGCCTCTATCCATGCTAATCATGAAGTTTGGACACATTTTAACTCTATTGGGGTTAATTAATCAAACCTAGGTTAGTATTTAATTCATTCTAAGTTGATTTAAAATCCTATAAATACAAGAATTTGCCTTTTCATTTGGAGAGCTTGGAACATAGTGAAGTTATAATTCAAGATTTGATTGATCAAGTAAATGCATAGTGTTATAATGCCAAAATTGAGCCAAGCCATCAAGCCATTTTAAAGCTATATCAAAGCATAAGGAAAGCCAAACCATGAGCATGATAACAAGAGGAGATGGAGATAACCAAGCCCCATTGATGAAGACTTTCTAGAAAATCCAAATGAAGAAGCCTCTTGGAGCATTCAAGGATTGGGTAAGGAATTTGTGTGTAATTTCATTCCATTTTTAGTTGTGATTTGTTCATTTGTGTTTTTTCACGATGTTCCTCCCTTTGATCTAGGCAATGTAGTGTTATGAATGTTAGTGTGTTATTGCTTTTATTTTGAGTTGATTTCATTAATTTCATTTTGAATCTAACATATGATCTAAACACCCTCCTTAGATTCCTTGATCATAAATATCACACTCGATGAGATCATGAGCACCCCACATAGTAAGGAGATCATTATATAAGTCTTAAAATAAGAAATAGATGCTTAAATCACATTAAAATTGCATTTCTAACCTTGTTTTGGCCATATTTTACTTTTTATTATTTCTCAGATCTATAAAGAGACCGACGATGGTCAAGAGTAGTTGATGATGGTTAGGCCCAAACCAACCATAGTTCTACCCAACCAAACCCGATTCCATGAAGACCATAAGTGATTAGGCTGTAGGGTAGAAATATCATTAAAGCTTACATTTTTATTCTTTTCATCTTTCCATATTGAATTTTCTTGGTTTCAAAGGCATTTAAATCACTAGACTTAAGTTTACCTTAAAATTTTTCTTGATTTTTGTGCTAACAAGGCCTAACCTAACATTTTGTGTTTTGTATCAATTTTTCCTTTGGGTTCATAGGTTATTGACAATGGTTTTAATTGACCAACAATGGTTCTCTCATAGACTGACCAACAATGGTTGCCTTGAACTGATAATGGTCATCTATAATTGACCACGGTCACTTTGTTTTCTAGATTAAAACCTAAAAGCTAAAATTCAAATATTATTTGATAAAATATAATATTACTTCAAAGCATGGGGTTATTATCTAATAATTTCATGTTGAAGGATTGATTTGAACATCAAATTTTCATGCTTAGACTAGTCAATATTTTTATTTTGGGATATAAAAGGAATCTAGTCAAATCTTGCACATTTCAATTTCGGTCCTAAAATAGACATGTTAAGATTTCACACATTTGGATGTTGGTGCCTAAAATGAATCTAGGATTTTCTAAGTCTTAGAAACATTTCATTTTAGTGATTAAAATTTATTAAATCTTGAACATTTCAAATTAGTGTTTAAACATGAACATAGGCTAAGTCTTGAATTTTTTAACTTTGGGACTAAAAGGAACATAGATGATTTTACTTCCTTTGGTTTTGTGTAATTATTTCAATCTTTTCACACTTAAGCTAAGGGACCTAGTAATGAATAACATTTAATTCAATTTGATGCTTAAAATCAAACCTCACTCGTAATTACTTTCAAATTATTTGTTGTTTTTTTATTTCATAAAAAAGATAACACATGTATGCTCTCCTCTCATCCCATATAGGGAAATCATGGGATAAAAAGTGCCTTTCCATTACATTTAAGTCCCAGTCCAAGGCATAGAAATATAGTTTCCTAGGCTCTCCCCAAAACCCTATGTTATTGGGTTATATAAAAGCAACCCTAAAGTCTTTCTACTTGTCTTTTATTTTCATGCATCTTAGGTTGTGAAGGGGATGTAATTACCTCTCTCAAGTTCATTAGGGAAGCATTGACCTGGGTATTTATCTCATAAAAATGTTTCAACTACACTCCATGGTTGGGTATACAAGGATGGGAACACATATTTCTAGATCCAAAGGGTTAATTGGTTAACGTCTCCTTTAGTAACAAAGGCCCAAATTAGGTCTGGTCAACTAGGGGATACCACTAAGAAGTCCAATGATGGTATCATCATGCAAAGGAATAAACCCTTTCATGATAAGTTGATTGGTATGAACTCAATTGATGTGTTGATTCTCTTGTATTCACCACACATGGGATGTATCTAAATGGTCGTAACTTGTAAGTTTTAGTCAACCCCACTTTGCCATACCTTGATAGGATCTAGGATGATATACTTAGTTGTATTTTATCATTTATTCTTTTTTTCTTGTTGTGTTATATCTAAAACTAGTTATTAAACCACATCATGAATTAGTCTTGTTTCCAACATTAATCCATTATTTGAGGAGGCATTATGCCATTCATTTAACACCATTATTTAACTAAGAAAACTTTTGTGTCAAAATATTGAGTATAGGTACTTGATTGAGATGGGTAAAATTATGCTGCCCAAATCATTTCAAGTCTTGTGCCTTTGAAGTCTTTAAACATAAACATTATCATATATTTTAGGAGTGACAACACCGTTATGATACCCAAATTATTTTATAAGACCTATCTTGTCTTTTGTCTCAATTATTATTACTGAACCAAAGTTTTAGGTGCCTTTTTGGATCTTTATTTAGAAAAATCATACTATTCATATTTGCCTAACTTGTTGGTCAAAATCCCTAGTTTACCAAAGTTGAGTCTTTGATTAACTTTTACAAGTTTGGATTCAAACATTGATTGATTTCTGTTTAGGCTTCGACATGTAGGGGATAATACATAGATCTTTCTCTTTTGGGTTGCATAACTTAGGTTAACTCATTATTAAAATTTAGAAACTTTATTATTTGTGCCTTTGTTTGATAAAATCAATCCATATTCAAAATACCTTTTATTTTATGTTTTATACCAATCCAATCATGTTTATGTCTAAAATCAAGTGCTTAATATTTTCCAAACTATTCCAAGTTTCTTAGATTAATCATCATCCTTTGTTTCAAGCCTAGATTTTGGTTCCACATTTGGCTAAAAGTCATAGCACAACGTGTTTGAGCCTAGATCTTGACTCCATGTTTGGACAACATATCTAGTGACTCTTTTCCCTTTCCTAATTTAGACCTACTTGGAACACTTTTGGACATTAGAGTTTGGCATCATGTTTTTTAAGTAATTTTACTTAACCTTGTTTGTGTGAGACACTTAACATTAAAAATTTGATGTTATAGTATTTTTACCAAGTCTTTTCATAGACATTTTGGAGATATAGATCTACCCTCAACTGAGTTAGATAGAGTTAAACCCTTTATCTTTTTAGACATAGAATTTTAGAGTTTACATAACCCTAATCCCATCTTGTTGTGAAATATTTGTCATAAATTTGACCATGGCTCACTATACACATAATGGAACTATGTACAATCTAAGATATGGAAATGTTTACTTTATTTAATACCCTTAAAGATACGATGTTTTTTGGGAGACAAATTTCTATCCACCATACAACACTCAAATAAGGGAACAAAATAAAGATCCTTTAGCCAATTATTTAGTTATCACACCTCCATACATGGAGCTAGATCAAGAATAGATGACCCAATATTTATCTAGTGTATAGATGGTTGCATAAAATTTTTAATAATAGAATTATTATGTGACCATGTGATCAATTTATGATCCTAATAGATCCATAAAATAAGGGCATGATAACTTGTCAAATATACCAAGAGGGCCTTATAACATGTTTTACAATCCAAACAATAATCAGGCTTCTTCTAACAATTTTCATGACATAATACCAATGTCATATCAAGATTAACATATGATTGTCACATAAAGAGGCCTCATGAAGGACAAATTCATCAAAATTTAGATAACATACTAGGCATATAAAAACCTAACACAACTTTAATAATATGACCATGACAAATGCACTTCATATTCAGTCACTCGCTTTAACAAGAGTCTTATTTGAATTGATAGGCTAAGAAAATAAAGGTTTAGATCCAATTATGAAAAATACTTAAGTCAACAACATGTTCAATACCCCAAATATCAAGGAAGTGTCTTCTACTTCTATACAGAGTAGTGAGCAAAACATAGTGGACAATACACAAGTAACATCCAATCCAAATCAAAGTGGTGTTAATACACAAACAACTAGTCAAAAACAAAATTTTCCTTTAACTAGCACCATTAGTGGTTTGAAAAATCATGGAGTAGGAGTTTATACATCCCAATATCAACCAAATACTACTAATCCTCAATCATCTACTTCTGTTAACACCCAACAATAAGGATTAAGTAGTTAGCCAATAACCAGTGCCATGCCACAACAAAATGTGATGAATCTTACTCCTCCCCAATAGGTGAAAAGTAATATTGCATAATATAAGGAAAAATATAATCAACCCATGTAGTAGAGGCAAAAAATATTGACACCTTAATAGGGGCAACTAATGTTCCACCTCGTCAGGTATCGATGAACATACCTCTTTAGTTGCAAACTAACATTCTAATTCAAAAACAAATGATGTCAAACCAATAACGTACTAGTATTGGTTTAGATGATTCCATATAATATAGATATTGGAATTGACTCTATAGGATGTGGACATATTCACATCATGTTCCCCATGCTTGGTTTCATGTTTCAAGGTTTTTTGATAGGCCTAAAATCTTAGGTTGTAGGTAAAGATACCTTTTTATGTTGCAAGCAAATTTACACCATTCCAATGTCTTAATGTCTTGGTAATGGTGATAGAAGATGGTGATGGTTTGTTTTATTTTTTTAACTATCAAATTTTTCTCATTTTAAGCTCATTCTCCAAAGCAATCTTCCATAGAGTTGCAGTCATAAGTGAGATACAATCATTTTGCTCCATGATTGTCATGCATAGTCAACTGAGTGAATCAGGTTAATGTATTTAACATGTCCATGGGGATATAATTATGGTCTTAAAAGGTTGAATATATTATTATATAATAATCAATCAAGTTAATCCCTTTCAATTTTCATAATGAAGACTGTGATAACTAATCACCCAACCAACATTTCTTGGTCTGCACCATGGAGATGCACCTATAGGAAAGTAAAACATTGAAATGAGGTGTGGGAGATTATATCAAGATATTTAGCATCATAATATTTCATGTGAATATTTTAAGGGTATATAAATTGGTTATGAAGGTATATTCCTTAAATACATTGAACATTTTATGCTCACTGCCTGTATGCAACTCAAAGGGCACCTAGAGGTATCTCATGAGGACTAATCATGTTGAGAGGGAGTTTATGAGATAAATAAGGTTTTATTTAATGAGGAGAGTCTATTTGGAACCTTTAAAATGGTCCACAACTCATTGAATCTCAAAAACTATACACACTACCTACAATACTACTCACTACCTACACATTGGAATATCAATCTACAGGTATCATTAGCAAAGAGATGATAAATCTTAATGGAGATAGTGAGCATCATGAAACCATTATTTAAGTACTAGTGTGTCCCATGAGATAATTTTAGACATATTGGGAATGATAAATTTGTAGGTAAGGTTGAAGACCATGCTCAAAGGTGATGGCTATGTATTCAAGGACCTTTTCCCTAAAACATGGAAAACAAAGCACCAAACACTTTTGAGGTTGTCATTTGATGAGGTGATAAATAAATTAGGTGAGTTAAAATTATTTTATATTTAATCCCTCATTAAGGATAAATTACTTTCCTAAATTGAGGGATGTGTGACTAGAGGAAGGGAGTGATTGAAAGCCTTTAAGATGTATAATTGTTCACTAAAAACATTTAGTAATGTCTATAGTATTCCAAGTTTAAAGTGACCTCTCCCTTAAAGTGGAAATATAAGGCATACATCCATGTTTAAGTGATCCTAATAAGGTGAGGAAAATAATAATAATCCAAAGGTCATCAAATAAGGTTAAGATGCAGGGTTTTGTTCTCATAAGCATCTACAGATGCCTTATCTATAAATTATCCACCTACATCCTGACTGGAGATGGTCCTAAAATCATTAAAGTAAACATTGAAGACATAAATATTTTAGACATGATAAACTTTAAATGTGAATTTTATTGAATATTTCTCATGAGACTAAGGTAAATAACATAGTTTTCAAGGTGGATATGTGCTTACAATACCCTTATACTCCAACAATAGGCAGCTACAACTAACTACAATTAATAGTAACTTAAAGGATAGTGTTATTGGTGATTGAAATAATATGAGCATGATGTAAATAGATGAAAATTATTATCAAGTGACTATGAGAAATATAAGAAAGTCTTTGGGCATTGTGTCAAGCTCCAAGAATGTAGATATGCACTTATAGGTGCCTCCTTCAAACAAAATATAGTCAACACTTTTGTCAAGATAAATGTAGGGTTTATAATGAAGGAATTAGTAGGAAAAAAAGAAGGGTTGGGATGTTTCAAATCTCATGGATGGTGTTGTCCATTATATGATATTCTCAAAACAAGATAATAGAGAATAAGATAAGCTTAAGCACCTACAGTCCATGTTACAACCATACATACTTAATCCACTTAGTCAAGAAAGGGAAAGGTACCTTGGGTTGGAAATGAAACACTAGTATCAAGAATGATTGGGTATCATAACAAAGTGATAATGAAATATCATGATGCTCATGATATGAAGATAAAATTGAGAGAGATCTCAAAGTAGGAACCTATAGTTCATGAAGTAAAACCTGCATAGTCAACTTTCTTGGGATTGTGTTTCAGGTTATAAGGCATTTGAGGATGATAAAAGAATAATTTAAACATAAAAATTGATAGGTAACATCCTCATGACCCCCTAAATACATTCATACTTACATTTATCATGACAAACTAGAGGAGATACCCTTTGTTTGGTCTTAAATAGAGGGTATTTTAAGAAGCAAGAAGCCTATAAATTTTGAAAAAGTACGGTAAGGGTGGGTTAGATATTGATAGAGACATTTAAAAAATGTGTCATGAGTTTTATTATACATTAAAAAATATGGTAAAGTTATCTTAGGATTCTGAAGTGAAGCAGGGTAACCCAAACCTATTAGTTTGTAGGCAAACCTATTAGGTCTAGTCTAGGTCTAGAACCCTTGAGAGGTACAGTAGCTCTTTTGGAATTTGAGGAGAATTTAAATCTAAGGAAACATGATAATTATGGGTTAATATATGGATCCAAGATGGTATAATGTATATAAATCCCCAATAAATCCACTTTTAGCTCAGAGACAACTCAAGGTTGTGTAAAATGAGGAATCAAGCTTGATAGGGTGAATTTGAATGCTCACATATTATTGGAGGGTGTACATGGAGGTAAAATTAGTTTAGGGAAGTTGAAAAGGTTCCTGAGAATTGATATTTTGAAATTTGTTTACAACTCCAATGTCTCATCTCTATGAAAGATTAAGATCCAAAAGGACCTAAATGTTTCTTGAGCTAATTCGCTTTCTACATTCGAAAAGTTGAATAAAGAAACTAAAGAAGATGGATGAGGTTAGGAATACCTGGATGTAGACTGCGCACCGTAATCCAGACGCTTGTGAGCACCCCTCTTTGGCTGTGGAGGAATGACACCTGCAACGAAAAGAAACTTGGACAAGAGGAGGTTAGATAGATAGGCAGTGGGTTGCCAAGCGAAAGCTTGTTCTTGGAAGTGTAAAACTTCCTCAAAGGGAGGTCAACCCACAGATGAAAGACAGATAAAGACTGAGAAAATATAAGATGCCAGAATATAGAAAATAGATTAGAAATGAAAGCAAACACTAATGATTACCTGAAAGGAGTAGTCGGGCTGATGACAGTCGCCGAGGTCAGAAATTCTGCCGGCGTCGGTTATGAGGTCTGCCGACGTCGGTTACCCTGCCGACGTCGGTTTGGGAAGTGACCGGCGTCGGTCGGGGTAGTAGCCTGTGGTCGGGTCTGGGATGTGTTCTGGACTGTGGACAGGGCCGGGATGCTAAGAGTGTCGAGACAGAGTTTGGGGATGGGTCAGAATGGACTGAGGAGTGATCTTGCCCTGTACAGGGTCTTTTGTGGACAAAAGGGGAAGGAGGGAGTTGTCTGAAACTGGTATGAAGAGTGGGATAATGTGAGAGGAGGATGGGCAGAGGACAGGTCCTGAGAAGGCCTTTCAGCCTCTCAGGGGGAAGGGATAGAGAAAGTAGAAAACAACAGATAACTGAAAGCTTAAAGAACAGAATCAAATAACAGACTTGCTTACCTCTTTGCCTGCTGAATGAAGAGTTGAAAGAGCTATTGTTGAAGCCACAGAGGATTCTGCAAGAAGAGAACTCTGATGAAGAGCCTTTGCACCTACAGCTGTTGTTGCACGAGGTCCAAAATGAAGACCAGATGAATGCCAAACGCCAAGAGAGTTTTGTTTGCGAGCTCAGGGGTCCAGGGGTTGCAACGGATACAGAACGGGGTCTTGAAGGCTGCCGACGTCGGTAGAATCACCGACGTCGGCCGCAGGGTCGCCGACGTCGGCAGAGTCAGAATGGAGGCAGAGACTAAAAATAGCCTCTACCCATTCTTGCACGCCGCCGGGTGGGGGATTGTGGGAAGAACGGTTATGAGGATACTAAAATGGATGCGGGAGGAAGATAATGGGGGGATTTGGGACAATAAATGCTAAGGGGTAGGTGGAGGGATCCAAGGGAGGATCCAAGGTGGCAAGGGTGAGGTGGAAAGGGGGCCAATTAATTAAAATATTAAGTTATTTTAATCAAGTGGATGGAAGGGACCAAGGCCAAGGGTTAGGACATGGGTTTGAGACGAACAAGAGGGAGAACCAAGGTGCAGACACGTTTGCGGTGTCTACATTTGCCCCTTTTTGTCTTGTTGGTTGTTCCTGACGAACTGCAAGACAAAAACAGGAGTTGGTTGCCCCAGGAAAAGGATGAGGTGTTCCCCCCTCAAAGCGAGAGTCGAGAGAAGGGAACCGAAGATCGAGTGTCGATTTGACAGAGAAATGGATAGAAGAGAGTGAGTGAAAATGCTGCAAAAGTCGTGATTGCGCGTATATCACGTCACGGGATGGTCGGGTCAAATTGTCGCATGTTGAGGGTCAAGGAGTGCCAAAATTGAAGTAACCGGGCCCCAGCATTTAGTCGTCTGCTGATCGGGTCACTCAATCTAAGCTGAAGCTCCAAATGGTCGTCGTGTTCCAGGTATCCCAGGCTCAGGAAGTGCTCCCAGAAACACGAAAAAGCCACAAGTAGTAGGGATCAACTAGCTCGCGATCCTATACTTGCGAATGGTCAAAAAAGGGTCTGCAGACAATTTTGCTAACCAGCCGTGAGGTAGCACACATGAAAAAACAACCAAGGCAACATTGTCTTGGAAGTGGTCAAAAGTCGAAGGGGATAGACAAGATTCCCAATGTCTGGTGGTCGATGGAGGGACGCAAAAAGCAATCCAAATATGCCCCAAGGGGCCAAAAGGACATGGTCTGAAGGACTGGACTTGATGAGGGACATGATTTTGAGAGCGAGAGACAGACACAGAGTGTGTCTTATTTGTATAAAACTAATTTTGATATATATAGATGATGAGTTTTTGCCAGTGATGTGTTATGAAAATGTGATAGATATTTAATGTGTTTTATGATGCATGTTTTTGATATGATATGATGATGATTATGATGATGCTAATGATGAGAATAAGGATTAGGTTAGAATGATAGATGTATGATGATTAGATGATGATAGAATGTTTAATTTGTGGATTATGTAAATGATTAAATGAGATATAATGGATGAAATTTATGACTAATGACTAATGATAATGAGAGCAAATTATTGACTGTGATGCAGGTGACGAGAGAAGGAGATGGAAGAAAGTGACGAAGAAAGTGGCCGAGCTAACCCCAGAAGACCCCATGTCAACTGAGTGCTGCCTACATAGCCCCTGTCATTAGGGCCTCAGACCGATGTAGTTCTCCCTAAAAGGGAGGAAGAGTCAAAGAGATTGATTGGTTTTGGTCAAAGTTGTCGAAGGGAAGGTTTGTCCATCAAAGAGACGAACAAACGGGGGTGGTCGAGCTAACCTCAGAGGATGTGTTATCTGAGTGCTGCCTACATAGCCCTGGTCATAGGGCCTCAGACCAATGTAGTTCGGACTAGGAGACAGAGTGATTGATGATTGGATGTGGTCAAGTGTCAAGATGATGCTGCAAATGTCACAAGAGTCGAGAGTCTTTCATTCCTAGCAAGTGTCCATAGTCGTGATGGATGTATGCTAAAAATGAAGGGAAGTCTATTTATGCTTCAGCAAGTATTGGTTTATGCTTAACATAAATTGTGTCTGGTCGGTAGTTTCCATGTGTATTGGTGTCCATAGAAACTATGCGAAATGGACTAGGATGATGTTAGCTGAAAATGATGGAAAATGGCTTGGTTTGAGTTGAGTCGCCAATTGATGCGGTTAAATGTGACCAAAGTGTAGAGAAAAGACAAAAGGCAAATTGCTCTTTCATTGACAAGGACCAAAAAGGAAGCATAGATAGGGGTTATTAGAACGAAAGCCCCGTTCCTGCATTACGTCGTCGACCAGTGTCGTGTCAGAACGGTAATCGAATCACTTTGACATTAAAGTGAGCTCGAAGTCCCTTGAGCAGGTGATAGGAGGAGGATAGGGTAACCCAGTTTAAGAGCAGGAATAACCTTGCCCCTTTTTATAGGAGACCCTGAGACAACTACAAGCCAAGTCCATGACCCGTGTTTTTTTTTTTTTTTTTTGTGCAGGCCGATCGATGCGGGAAGCCTACATAGAGATGTCTTTTGATTTAGCGGTCATGATGCGAAGCTGATCGATGCGGGAAGCTTCTAAGATAGGTTGCTGTTTGGAGCAAGATTTAATTATAGCCATCCTTCGAGGGAGTGGTCTATATCTTTGCTTTATATAATGTGTGAATAGCTGTCCTTCGAGGGATCAGTCTATTAACTACAGCAATGATAGTACAGCTGTCCTTCGAGGGATCAGTCTGTCTTTTTAAATTTGATTTTGTGACCTTGGACAGGTTTTGACATCGTCTTTTTTTTTTTTTTTTTTTTTTTTTTTTTTAGTCATGGACAAGACTGTAGACGTGCAAGGACTCCCTTTTATTAGGCCAAAGCACCCATGCGTCATAAAAGGGTTGCAGAGGACTCGTTAAAGGGGAATAGGGTTGAAAGGGATGAGGATCAAGAGGATGAGGATTGCTCAAGGGACGAGCTCAAGTTACGTGTCAAGTGGACAAGTACTCGACTAACAGAAGAATGGTCGAAGATGCAACGCATTAAGAGGCTCAGGTTCTGGCCGTCCGTCGAGGGAGGACAGATGATAAGTCCCTGACCCATACTTGTGCGTGATGATAAAAGGTCCAAGCCAATTGGGGGCGAATTTGCCTCGTTTACTTCACTCCATATTGGTCACGTGTTGATTCTCTTTGAGGACGAGGTCTCCGATATTGAAATCGCGTTCTCGCAGATTTTTGTCGTAGGCCCGCTTTATGCGACTTTGTTAGACATGGAGATGATTGAGGGCAGCAAGACGGCGCTTGTCAAGTAACTCAAGTTGAGCTAAGCGATCTTGACGAAATTCATCGTTGGAGAGAATGTCATGCAGAGAGATGCGGAGAGACGAGATCTGTACTTCAAGAGGTAAGACAGCCTCTGTTCCGTACACGAGGGAGAAAGGAGTAGCACCCGTAGAGGTTCAGATGCTAGTGCGGTAGGCCCACAGAGCGAAGGGAATGTGAATGTGCCAATCCCTTCCTGTATCGTCGACCACCTTCATGAGAATTTTAGTCAGAATTTTGTTGGAAGCCTCAGCCTGCCCATTTGCTTGTGGGTAGTAAGGCGAAGAAAAGCTGAGTTTGATGCCAAATGAGTCGCATAGTTTTTGGACAGTCTTGTTTTTGAAGGATTTGCCATTGTCGGTGACGATTTTGTGAGGGACACCGAAACGATAGATGATGTGGCTGCTGATGAAGTCGACAATTTTGTCGACTTTTGTGGAGACAAGAGGAATGGCTTCCACCCACTTGGTGAAATACTCAGTGGCAGTGATGATGGACTGATGACGAAGAGACGAGTGAGGGTTGATCTCACCGATGAGATCCAAGCCCCACTGAGAGAAAGGCCAAAAGTCCTGAGCGACTTGCAAGGCATGGCTAGGGAGATGAAGCAGGTTAGAGTGTTGCTGACACTTGATGCAACGCCGAACATAGTCGCTACAGTCTTGATGAAGGGTGGGCCAATAATAACCCAGGTGAAGGATGCGCTTGGCAACCGAATTTCCACTGAAGTGTCTACCACAAATCCCATCGTGGACTTGTTTTATGGCATGAGAGGCTTCAGCAGAGGTGAGACAGCGAAGGAGGAGGCCGTCGAAGCCTCACTTATAGAGAAGACCCCCTAGCATGGTATAGCGAGCTGTGCACTTGATGAAAGCTCACCGCGCATTGCTAGAGAGGTTGGGAGGAGTGACCGAAAGAGACAAGTAGTCCACAAGTTGCTTATACCAGTCATTTTGTGGGCTAGAATTGATAGTGTTGATATGGTCGATGTGAGGGGAGATGTATGAAGGCAAAGGTACGCGATGCACTGTGACAAAGAGCCGAGATGATGATGATGAGGACGGGATATGCGAAGCAAGCGAAGCCATGGTGTCGGCAAACTTGTTCGTAGAGCGTGGAACAGTCTGCAAGAGATAATGGTCAAAAGATGCCAAAAGAGTGTCAGCACGATTTTTATACCGCTGTAAAACTTCGTTTTTACAAAGGTATGAACCGTTGACTTGATTGACGACGAGCTGCGAGTCGCCGAAGATGTTGATAGACTTGATGTGGAGGGAAAGGGCAGTTTGAAGTCCCAAAACTAAGGCCTCGTATTCGGCCATATTATTGGTACAATCAAAGTCAAGCTTAAAAGATAGAGGCATGGGTTCCCCTTCGAGTGGGATGAGGATGACCCCCGCACCTCCGCCGAGTTGACATTTGGAGCCGTCAAAGAACATGGTCATTTGGTAGATAGTGTCATCGGTGGAAAGTGTGGCGATAGACTCGTCAGGGAACTCAAATTGTGAAGGTTGATTGTCGGGAAGAGGGGCATCCACCAGTTGGTCAGCGATGGTTTGCCCCCTGATAGATTTCTGCTGGACGAATTCGAGGTCAAACTCAGCGAGCAGCATAAGCCACCGAGCCATACGTTGATTCTGATATGGCTTGGAGAGCATGTATTTGAGCGGGTCGGTGTGAGTGATGACAAATGTTTTGTGGTTGAGAAGATAGTGGCAGAGCTTGGTGGTGGAAAAGACTAATGCCAAATAGAGTTTCTCGATATGAGTATATCGAGTTTCATAGTCGACTAGTGTTCGGCTGATGTAGTAAACCGCCTGCTCACGATGATGTTCATCTCGGTGCGCGATCATGGCACCTAACGAATGGTTGGTGGCAGAGATATAAAGGTAGAAGGGTTGGTCGTCTTTAGGTGGAATGAGGACTGGTGGAGAGACCAGATAGCTTTTGAGGGCTTCAAAAGCCTCTTGACAGTCCTCATCCCACTTAAAGGAGACGTCCTTCTTAAGGAGATGATGAAAAGGTTGGCAGCGGTCTGAAAGCTACGAGATGAAACGGCGAATGGATTGGAGCTTCCCTTGGAGACTGTGAAGCTGCTTGAGATTGGTCGGGGGTGGCATTTTGAGGATAGCGCAGATTTTAGCGGGATCTATCTCGATACCACGGAAGGAAATGATGAAGCCGAGAAGCTTGCCCGAGAGGACCCCGAAGACACACTTCTTGGGGTTAAGGTGGACGTTGTATTGGAGAAGGCAAGAGAAGATGATTGCGAGAATGGTCAAGTGGTCGCGGCGAAGCTTGGACTTGCCGAGAAGGTCATCCACATAGTCCTCCATGATTTTGTGGAGGAGATCGTGGAAAATGTAGGTCATGGCGCGCTGATATGTGGCACCAGCATTTTTCAAGCCGAAAGGCATGACCCGATAGCAGAAAGTCCCCCATGGGGTGATAAAGGTAGTCTTGTGCTGATCTTCTGGTGCGATCAGGATTTGATTGTATCCTGAAAACCCATCCATGAGAGAGAGCATCTCATGACCGGCCGTGAGATCAACAAGCTGGTCAATGTTAGGAAGAGGAAAGTCGTCTTTGGGACAAGCTAGGTTAAGGTCGTGATAGTCCATGCAGATCCGTATCCCCCCAGTTGCTTTAGTAACTGGGACGATGTTAGAGACCCACTGTGGATAATCGATGGGTCGGATGAAGGAGGCAGAAAGAAGGCGCTGAAGCTCCTCTTTGACAAGGAGCGCAACGCGAGGATGCATCTTTTGAAGCTTTTGCCTAACAGGCTTAGCCTCTGGTTTGGTGACAATGTTATGGGTAGCAATGGTGGGGTCGATGCCAGGCATGTCGCTGTAAGTCTAGGCAAAGGCCTTGCTATGGTCGGAAAGGAACTGGGCATAGTCAAGCTGCTCCTGAGCGTCTAGAGATTGGCCAATCTTTAAGACGTGAGGAACATCAGAAGAAGAAGGGAGGTTGATGTCAATAGTAGATTCATTTAACATAACCTGGGTCTTGGAAGGGAGGGAACGCTGGATGAAAGAGTCATCGGCACCCATATAGGAAAGGATGGCATCATCGTCAACGCAGTGGACAGTGTGAATGGTTGCCGACTCATCTTCTACCATGCTAGGAAAAATGAGAGGGAGAGACCTGGGCACCCCATTGAGCTGATAGGTCAGGGGTTCCAGGCGGATGGTGTTTATGGAAAAAAAAACTAGGAGGGATGGAGACCACCGACTCCGTAGGTGACGAAGGAGAAATGGGCGAGTTTGGAGGAGATTGGTCCATGGTCAGCTCGGGACAAAGGTCGAAAGGAGCCTGAGTGGGGTCATGATATCCCAGGCCATAACGTTTCTTGGCATCATCATCATTGAGTGGCTCGATAGGCTGATGGGAGCCCTGCTCATAACGTCCGAAACCGAAACCCTTCCATGCACACCTGTAAAGGTAAGTGTGTGCAAAGACGGGGTTGCCAAGAAACGAGAAATCTGATGTGAAAGGTCGGGGTGAAGAAAGGGAATTGCCGTTAGTAGGAGCTTGATTGAGCCCCCCATAGACAAAGTTGGTTCGAAAGTGAGGAGGACCATAAGGTACGACCATCCCGATCCGATGGTCGTAATTGGGACTGAGGTGAAGGCGTCCATACTCTTGCAGAGTTTGGAGCATGTCGAGGGTCAACAAGCGATATTCCCCAAGTGATAATCGTTGGAAGACGTCTTCCATGGGGTCTTTGGTTGGCGCTTGAAGAGGAGAGGTGAGGGCGACCGCCGATTGTGAACTGGTCGAAGCTTCCGCAGATGGAGGCGATGCCAGAGTGGACGGTTTGATGGGAATGAGGACATCGTTGGGACGGTAGGTTGTGTTGCAAGTCTTGAAGGGTGAAGGGTCAGCGGGAATGGTATGGACTTGCCTGTCATGCTCAAACTTCACACAACGATGCAGGGTGGAGGGAATGCAGGCCATGGCACGGATCCATGGTCGGCCCAACAGAATGTTGTATTGAAACTCTCCTTCGATGATGTAGAAGAGCTCCGGGACTATGCGTGGACCGACGTGAATGTGAAGGATGACAGTGCCAATGGTCGTGGCGGTGGTGTCATTGAAAGAACGTAAGATAGCGTCAGTTTTGGAGACGTAATTCTTGGGAAGAGATAGCTGATCGAAGGCATGGGTAGAAATGATGTTGATGCTAGCGCCGCCGTCGATCATAACGCGTTTGATGCGTGTCCGATCGACATAGGCAGTGATGAAGAGGGCGGCATCCTGATCTTCCGTGTTGGATGTGGGAATCTCAGAATCGCTGAATGTGATGGAGTTGATAGGAGACAAAGAATGGACGAGGGCAGCAAGCGGCTGGGGGTCTTCGGGTTGGACCTCTGCTGCTTGCAAGGCTTGGATGAGGGCTTGACGGTGCTGAGGTGAGGTTTGGATAAGGTCATAGAGGGACATCTTCACCGGTGTCTGATGAAGCTGCTTCAGCATGGAGTCTTGAATTGGCCCAGAAGATGAAGATGAAGAAGGCTGGGATGCGCCAAGGATAGAAATTTTAGGCTTGGGCGCAAGAGGTGGCTTAACGAAGGGATAGGTCCAAGGAATGGCAGCTTTTTCTTTTACCTTGTCCTTTTGTGACCTAGTGGTTATACAGACAACATTGATTTCGAAAATAGGGGGTGAAGAAGGGGTCACGTTTTGCTGATGAGATGTTGTTGTGGCTGAAGATGTTGGATGGGGAGGAGTCGAGGTCTGGTCGAGAGTGTCCTCAAGGAGAAGAGTGTCCTTCTCCATATGGCGGCGGAGGATGGCCTTGAGGGCACAGCAGGTCTCGGTATCATGTCCTGGTGCACGATGATATAAGCGAATTTTCGTATCATCGAACCAGGAGGGCTTGGACCCGAGAGGTTGAAAAGGTCAGATGGGCGGAAGGGTTATGCTGGAGGTTTGCAGAAGTCGGCGCAATATCATCGAATATGAGCCCACCAAAGGGTCCGTGTTAGTTGATATGCGCGAGGTCGGTGACTTTTGCTTGGGCGAGGTTGGAAGAGGTTTCCGTACCACCTTACGGGTTGATGGTGCGGTGGCAGATGGAGATGGTTCTGGTCTGGTGATTTAGAATGCCTTTTTGGGAGAGGGACGGCTGGAGGTAGGCGGAGGAAGCAAAGGAGGCAACGAGTTCCGATTGGAGACTGGAGTGGGAAGGATGCTGGCCAAGGTCGAAGGATGGGGGCCCAAAATGGATGACAACGGTGACGGGGAAGGAGGCGTTCGCTTTGGAGGTCTGGTAGTCTTCCTTGACTTGGTCAGAAGACTGCTGCTGGTCGAGGTCTGGTCTAGGTCCACCTTCACTTGCGGGTGAGTGAGGGCGGAGACAGGACGAATGCCAAGTGATTTGATGGGCTTGGACTGGATGGATGCATGTTTTGATGGGTTTGGTTGAGGTTTGAATGTCTGGTCTTTGTCAAGAGTCTGACGAGATTCTGCCTTGGGAGGATTGGCAGCATGTGATGAGAGGGCACGAGTATGTTGAAGGGCTTTGAGACGTTCCCACAACAACTGAGACGTCACTTTCCTTGAAGGGAGAAGCTGGACTTTCTCCACTAACCGGGAAAATGGCTGAGAAGACGAGGTTGACGGTTGCGGGGTTGAAGACGAGATGGGTGTAGTATTGAATGGCGAAGTCATGATGGATTTAGACGAAGATGGAGGGGAGACAGGTTCTTCTCTGGGTGGAGAAGAATCTGGAAAGTGAGGCTCCTCCAGCGGGTAAAGGGCAGGGATGATGGTGCCCTCTACTTGCGGTTGAGGAGTAGGAAGGGTCTGGTCCTCCATAGGCAGTAGAAAGGAGGATGGCGAGACTGGTGGTGCCGGTAAAGCCAAGGCATCCTCCAAGACGAGAGAGGTTGGTGGAGAACTAGCCGGGGAAAGAGGTTCGTCCATATGTGATGGACTGATTGACGGACTAGCCTCTTGAGATTGATTGGGGACGAAGGGAGAGACCGCATTGACAGTTCAAATGTTGTGTTCGTGGTTGTCGTCAATTAAGGTCTGGACGCTGTTTTGGGTTGGCGGATGATTGGGAAAAGGTTGCTTGAAGATGTCAATAGCCTGATTAGGAGGTGCATTTGGATTGTCTAAGATGAGGTCCCCCTTTTCAAGCATATCTTGGATTATGTTCTTAAATGTTTTGCAGTTTTCCGTGTCATGTCCCTTAACACGGTGGAAGCTGCAGAAGTCATGCTCCCTATACCACGCGGGAATGGCGTGAGAGGGATCGAATTGTGGAGGAGGACGAGCCTGAGGGAGATTGAGGACCCCCTGCTTAACAAGCTTTTCCAGCACAGACGCGTATGATTCTCTGATAGGAGTATACCGTCATTGCGCGTATCTTTGCTGGAACTAGCGAGTGACGCTCTGAGATGTTGATGGCTCAGGCTGATTAGTTGAGGGCGAGAAGGATGAAGGCCTAACGACTACAGCGTTAGCTGAAACCTTGGGCTTAGAATTGGATGACGATGGTTTGGCAGAAGAAGAGTCATTGGTTTTAGAGTTGGGATTCTTGCTCCGCAACTTGACTTTATTCTCCTCCATGGCACGTAACTCAAGTTTGTGAGCCATCGTGAAGGCTTCGTCAAAAGTGCGGAAGGTTTGAACCCTCAGGGTGGAAGAGATATGTCTGGCGCAAGCTTGGGAGAAGAGTTCGATAAGCTCAGCCTGGGGTAAAGAGAAGGAGAGTTGGTTGATGAGGCCTCTCCATCGAGCTACAAAGTCGGCTATGGACTCGTCCTCGAATTGTCTGATAGAATAGAGGTCTGTGATGGAGACCTTCTTAGTGATGTTAATGGAAAAATGATCGAGGAAGAGCTAGGCCAATTGCGTGAATGAGAAGACAGAATGGCTAGGAAGGGAGCTGTACCAGTCAAGTGCAGCGCCCGAGAGAGACATAGGGAACGTGCGTAAGAGTAACGCATCGTCATGGCCAATGAGGTAGCAGGCATGTTTGAATGCCCGCAGGTGTTGCTGGGGATCTTCCTTGCTTTGGAAGCGAGAAAACTTTGGAAGCTCCCACTGGCTAGGATATGGTCTGATTGGGATAGAAGGATGGATGGGCTCGTTGCAGATTTGCTCATATGAGAGAGCGTTGCGCGAGTCGGAAACAGAGGTCTCAAGATGGGTCATCTTGTCCATCATCATTTTAATGATGTCTGCCGACGGATTGACGGGTGGCGCGCCCCCTAAGTTGTAGGGCGCTTGGAAGAGGTTAGGGGATGCATACGACGTAGTCGGTTGTCCCTGTGAAGGGGCAACATAGAGATAACTAGTCATAGGGATAGAGGAAGAGGCTAGAGGTGGTTGAGTGGAAGGCATAGGTAAGCCCGATGTTGCCACGAGAGGTGGGATAGTGGTAACAGGGGCCAAGGGATAGGAAGCCACCCTGGTGTTGATAGGGGCCAGGGCAGGCGGAATAGAAACGACAAGGTTCTAAAAAGGAGTGGATAATGGTTGAGCGGGTTGAGGTTGACAAGGGGCCGGAACCCCGATGGAAGTGGGCCCCATGATAGAGGGGGAGGCCACACCTGAAGGATTGGTCAAAGTCTGCGTCTGGTCGGTGGTCGAAGCGACGGGTCGAGTGTCTGAAGGTTGAACTATGGGTGTTGTCGATACAACCGTAGTCGCGGAAAGAGAGGTTGGCATTCCATAGATTGGATTGCCCAAGGAGTCTCGCATTTGACTATGCGCGAGATAATGTTGCAAATCCTTGACGTTGAGGTCCAAGAATCGTTCGAAATCTTGGTCCCCTTCCTGGACAATAGGAGTCAGAGGCGGGGTTGGACGGGTAGGAGTTCTTTCGGTCTCCGAGTTGAACTCCATTGTAGGCCTGGTTACGGATGGGGTTGACGAAAGTGGTTGACGGCTAGCATGGTTGACAAGAGCTTTGGCTTGGCTACGAGTCAGAACCATGCAAGACAAAAGAAGGTTCAGGTTTCAGAAACTGTGCTGTTCAGTTTCAGAAAACCAGGATGGAGTCTTTGACAGAGAAGGGACAGGTTTTAGGCTGCTGGTTTTTGAAAAAAAGACAGTGACAGAGACCGACATCGGTTGAAAAACCAATGTCGGTGAGAAAGATGGTCGACGTCAGTCAGATAACCGATGCCGGTAACAGAGGGAAGCCGACGTTGGTGGAAGAACCGATGTCGGTGACTGTGTTTTCCAGAGAACTAAAAGATTCTTGGAAAAACAATGAAGAAAGCGTCCTCACTTACTCAAACAAACAGATGAGAAGAGAAAAACAGAGAGAGACAGACAAGCCTAAGCGATAAATCCTAGGAATTAACCTTAGAAGCTGCGGCTTATGCCTTAGATGAATGTTTGGGAAGATTGGCTGTCAAGAAGGTCCTAGAAGAAGAAGTCTAGAGCTGGTTTCGGGTCTTGTTTTTGGTGCTCAAAAAATCTGTATTAGGGTCTGGTACGCGGCCTGGTGCTAAGGAGCAAGCTCCCCTCACTTCACGATTCCAGTGGTTAGCTGGTCTCGCTTAGCCAAGATATACCTCGCCTAGAGTTTATCCTCCACCAGAGAACGGAGTGGGCTTCCCCCTTGGTGATGAAATCCAAGTAGGGTCACCAGGACGGGTAAGGTATCCGCTGGGGGATGAAATCCCAGTCGGGCCTTGTCTCAGGTAAGTTATATGTTCGTTTTAGTGCATGTGATTCGGTAGTGTAACATCAAGTGTCTAGATTTATTCAATATGTGTTTAAGTTACTAGATGTGGACTACGAAGATGCAAGCACAAGAAGAAATGAATGCAAAGTGTTTTAATGCCCAAGTCGAAATGTGATATTGTTATGAAGACAATGTTTTGAGAAAGGGTCGAGAGTATGACGTTTAGACTAGTCTAGCATGTGCAAGAAAGAAAAGAAGGATTCGTTTTAGTTCTTGCTTATAGTGCCATTTGGAATAGAAGAAAGAGACAAGAGAGAAGGAGCCTAAATGCACCTAGATGAATGAAAGAGAAAAGGAACCCAAGAGGAACCTAGGGTCCCACCGGGCGTGCCAGAATGTTTCTTGAGCTAATTCGCTTTCTACATTCGAAAATTTGAATAAAGAAACTAAAGAAGATGGACATGGTTAGGAATACCTGGATGTAGACTGCGCACCGTAATCCAGACGCTTGTGAGCACCCCTCTTTGGCTGTGGAGGAATGACACCTGCAACGAAAAGAAACTTGGACAAGAGGAGGTTAGATAGATAGGCAGTGGGTTGCCAAGCGAAAGCTTGTTCCCGGAAGTGTAAAACTTCCTCAAAGGGAGGTCAACCCACAGATGAAAGACAGATAAAGACTGAGAAAATATAAGATGCCAGAATATAGAAAACAGATTAGAAATGAAAGCAAACACTAATGATTACCTGAAAGGAGTAGTCAGGCTGATGACAGTCGCCGAGGTTGGAAATTCTGCCGGCGTCGGTTATGAGGTCTGCCGACGTCGGTTACCCTGCCGACGTCGGTTTGGGCAGTGACCGGCGTCGGTCGGGGTAGTAGCCTGTGGTCAGGTCTGGGATGTGTTCTGGACTGTGGACAGGGCCAGGATGCTAAGAGTGTCGAGACAAAGTTTGGGGACGGGTCAGAATGGACTGAGGAGTGATCTTGCCCTGTACAGGGTCTTTTGTGGACAAAAGGGGAAGGAGGGAGTTGTCTGAAACTGGTATGAAGAGTGGGATAATGTGAGAGGAGGATGGGCAGAGGACAGGTCCTGAGAAGGCCTTTCAGCCTCTCAGGGGGAAGGGATAGAGAAAGCAGAAAACAACAGATAACTAAAAGCTTAAAGAACAGAATCAAATAACAGACTTGCTTACCTCTTTGCCTGTTGAATGAAGAGTTGAAGGAGCTGTTGTTGAAGCCACAGAGGATTCTACAAGAAGAGAACTCTGATGAAGAGCCTTTGCACCTGTAGCTGTTGTTGCACGAGGTCCAAAACGAAGACCAGACGAATGCCAAACGCCAAGAGAGTTCTGTTTGCGAGCTCAGGGGTCTAGGGATTGCAACGGATACAGAACGGGGTCTTGAAGGCTGCCGACGTCGGCAGAATCACCGACGTCGGCTGTAGGGTCGCCGACGTCGGCAGAGTCAGAATGGAGGCAGAGACTAAAAATAGCCTCTGCCCATTCTTGCACGCCGCCGGGTGGGGGATTGTGGGAAGAACGGTTATGAGGATACTAAAATGGACGCGGGAGGAAGATAATGGGGGGATTTGGGACAATAAATGCTAAGGGGTAGGTGGAGGGATCCAAGGGAGGATCCAAGGTGGCAAGGGTGAGGTGGAAAGGGGGCCAATTAATTAAAATATTAAGTTATTTTAATCAAGTAGATGGAAGGGACCAAGGCCAAGGGTTAGGACATGGGTTTGAGACGAATAAGAGGGAGAACCAAGGTGCAGACACGTTTGCGGTGTCTACACTAAAACCCTACAAAACCTTGAATAAGGACCTAAAGAAGGAAATGAAGGAGAGGAGTTATCCATATGATAGAAAAATGGGCATGAAAGTTTTTGAAAATTATAGTTAACTATTCAAATATCCTTTCCATACACTTGAGGCATTTCTTACCTATACAGACAAGGTACAAAATTGTTTTTGTTGACTATTTTATGTTTTTTGTAGGATCTAGGAGGTTTAAAGAGATGAAACCAAATTTGGGGGAAGGTTAAAGACTTAATATAACTATATATGATAATTTAATGATCAATAAAAACTCTTAAGTGTTTCTACCATCACCTTCATCTTAACCAGTCAAGACTGGCAAAGTAAGGAAGTAGTGATAAGGGTGAGAACTTCAAGTGGATGGAATTTTAAGGTGCACTTGAAGAATCCATGGTGGGTATTTCCAAGTGTCATTCACCCTAGTTTATGGATTTTATCAAACACTAAATCCAAATTTGAGTCCAAGTATGAGGGGTAAGTGAAATAAGAATTTCCTTGAGTGCAGGCAGTGATGGCTCACTTCTAAAAAACTCTAGATGATTAGGAATGCAACTAATGCATGGAGGAGCATGTACAAAAAAATGCCCTCTAAGTTAAATAATGAAATATATCCTTATTCAATTTTGGTATGTTCTAAAATGGGTGAATGATGAAGGCTATTTTTTTTTTGTAGAATGAGAATTCCTATACCGCATTTCATGAGTTGCATAACTTGGAGGGCCATTTATCCTATTAGAGCATGCATAGTTTGTATACGAATTCATTATACTATATATATAACTCCTACTCTCAACATTATAAGTGTTCTAGTGACCTTTGGACTTATTTTTTCCACTTTTCTCTCAATTTATATATGTAACTACCATTTTGGCCTTTGTAATCTAATACCACACCATTTATGGCTAAGCCCTATTGGAATGATGTCATATTTTGCCTTTAAACATTAATGAAGATATATTTTTGAGTTATTGAACAATTTTAGAAGTGTGAAAATGATGTATGGTGATGCAAAGTGATAACTCTCTATTATTTCTTCCCTTATCCTTTCATGTTTGTCCAAGAGTTATTATTTTAAAAGGTCATATAGAGTGTAGTCAAGTGTGTTAGGATATTTTCAAGTGTATGATTGTCCTTGGAGTGATAAATATACCCTATAGTTAATTTTCATTATGTTGCTTCCCACATCTCACCTCTATATTTAAATACTCATGTTAGAATCCTTTAAGACTTTGAGACTATTTTCATGCCTTGTTTCATTGTAGTAGGAATATGATGGTCATGTGGAAATAATATTAGTGAATCACCCCTTATAATAGGTTTAATTCATGTAAATTATAACTCTTTTACGCAAAATCAAGCACTAGTTAGGTGATAAGCATTGCAAGATACATTCAGGAAGTTAGCCCTTTAAATCTAGAGGCTCACTTCCACCATAGATACACCCACATACTTGAAAGTGTTCTCATGTTCCCCAAATCTGGAAGAGGCATAAACACTATCTTCTATGGTGAAAGATTTGGTGACAACATAACCTTCATTATGTATATCTTTTAAACATATATTAGATGATAATGACTCTCAAGTAGGTCTCCTACAATAACTAGAGTTACTTGATGATAAATGCATGGACGTGGTAAACAATCTACAATCTTATCATAACTGAATCCATGGAAACTACAATCAACAGGTGAAACATATATATTTTGAGCTTGGTGATCTTGTCCTTAAATAAAACCAAAATAATACCCCATAAAAAAATAAGCATAAATAAAAATTCAAACGCAACTGGGTAGGTCCTTTCATTATTATTGCAAACTATGGTACTGACGCATACAAGCTCACCATACTAGATAGGTATGAACTTGATGAGATGATGAACATTATCCACCTCAATCATTTCTATTCTTGAGTGATTGGGTGTATTGTCTATAAGGACCATTTCAAGTTGCACCATATTATCAACATTCTTCTTTTTACATTCTACCACTTTACCATTCTACCATCCAAGCACTTGGTCTATCACTTATCCATTCTACCATATCCATTTATATCAGCCAAACATGTTTTAAATCCAACTCTATCCTAGCTCATTTGACTTGGTTCACCCATTCCTTTCACATTTTTAGAATAAAGAATCAAATTAGTTTCAGTAGTTGTTTCAAGAATTTTGGATAAAGGTAGTATTTTGGATTAGTATGATATAAGTATTGGTAGTTATATCATTCATTTCTTGTTCCCTTCTCATCATGTTTATTTATGTGATCCTAAATATATCTTCCTACATGGGTAAAATAGTGTCTCACTAGTCTTACTACTAGTTATAAATACCTATGGGTAAATTAGTATCAATGATCTGATCTATTGTACCCTAGTTATAACTACCTATGGGCAAACTAGGGGCAATATTTGTTTGTTATGCCTTGACATACCAACTAGCCATTTCTTATGTCATATTGTTCCATCACACTAATTATGCTTGTTTTGTTTAAGAATGCTGCTACACTAGTTAGATTATTTTTTTATTAGGTGGAACTACTATGAATTAGGGTCATTTTAGGACTATGTAGGTCATACTCAATTATTGTTAAGGTCAAATCAGTCCTTGTTTTCACTACACTCTCTCCATTTTAAAAACTTGGACTATTTAGTGTCTCATCATTCTGGATTGAGTTGAGATGCTTCAAAAATTCCAAAAAACATTTGAAAACTATTTATAAAAACCAAAACATTGACCCCTTCTTTGCCTTAAGGATTTTGGGAACGCTATCTAAGTCACAATAAATCACTTGTTCCTTAGTTTTCCCCATCTATTTTATCCTTGTCTCATGCACTTTCCATTTTTCAATATCATTCCTATTCTTCTATCACATCCATCATGCTTGTTTTCTATATCAACATTTTCTTCTATCCCATTTCCTAGGAGAACTACATTTGGTCTAAAGTTTTTATTAGATCATCACATCTATGGAACTATGTAGATATCTTCCACTTGCCTAGTGCATATGGAGACAACTCGACCACCTCCTACCTTTTATTATATTTACCCATCATGTTTTTTTGTTAAGTTGTTGCCTATTTTCTACGGGCAATGTTCATCATGTTGTTTGTGCCACATTACTTGTACTAACACTGGGAATAATTATTGTTTGTTTCTTTATTTGTTGTTTATGTGATTATTTATTTACTTTCAATAATGTTACCTTGATCCAATTTATGTGTGTTCATTAGGTGATTCCTTATGAATTTATACTTGAATCCATCCATATTCATATGTCTACATTGTCATCATGGTTTTTATCATTAGTGCATTATTTTTCATTGAGTATTAGATCATGAGAGTCAGTCCTTATGCATATTTAAGCCAAATCCTCATGGTTTTCTATCATGATGCCTATGATCACATGATACAAAAAAAATCAGATTTGATAAATCTAAACATCAATGGCAGTATCAATATCTCCTCGACACTAGCACCAATAATAATCTCAATCCAATCCCAATTATATCTCAAACATAGTAATTAATAATGAAATAATTTCAACCTTTATTAGTTCAGATGAGAATCTCCCTACTAGTAGGTTATCCTAATTCATATTTATCCTCTGTATCAAATTGTCATCATCATGTTTTCAATCATCATCCATAAATTTTGTTTGCCATAATCAGGGTACAATGATTATAACCACCTTTGGGAAAACCATTGTACATTGTCCCACCTGTATTTTCAATGATTCTAACTACCTTTGTCAAAATTATTGTGTTATCATTAATTTGAGGGTTAGTGATTATAACTACCTTTGGGAAAATCATTCACTTTCTTCTACCCACCTAGGGCATGTTTTTATCCTATTTGTCTGCCCTAATTGGGGGTAGTTCTACCTACATTCTCAATTATTATAACCACCTTTGGGAAAATCATTACATCATGTTTGACAATATTGGGGTAAAATTATTATAACCACCTTTGATAAAACCATTGTACAACATCCCACTTGCATTCTTAGAGATTTTTTGACCACTTTTGGTTAGATCATTATGTTGTCACCCCATTATTTTCATCAATTTGGTCCACTCATTTCCTTATTTTGAGGGACTATTTATCACCCCTTTTTTTCTAACCATTACCTTGTGGGGACAAATATAGTTCATCCATTATCATTAAATTCATATGCACATAGAACATTTTTATTCTTTTAGAATACATTATTGTTCTTACAACTTACAACACCTTCCCAAACAAGGGCAAACTGTAGACATCCAAAATTGGTCACCAATAGATTCATACATGACTTTAGAAAAATTCTTACCAACCATTGAAAATCTAGCCTAATAATTTCTAAATGTCTCAAAATTGGCTTCATAACATGCAAATAAATCAATTTGGCCTAAAAATATTTTAAATTAGTAAATGCACACATTAAATTAATCAAAACTTGGAAAATGTTCAAAAGCCTAAAAATTGATTATTTAACATGCAAATCCAAATCAAATCCTAATTAAATTTATTTTTGATCAATTAAATGAATTTTCAAAAAATAAATTCAAAAATCAAGAATATCCTATGAATGAATCATTACCTTTTGCAAGTTGTACAAAATCAAAAATATCTTAAACCATGCCTATTCCATGCTAATCATGAGGTTTGAACAACTTTTAACTTTATTGAGGTTAATTAAGCAAACATATGTTAGGATTTAACTCATTTTAAGTCGATTTAAAATCTTATATATACAAGCATTTGCCTCTTCATTTAGAGATCTTGGAATATAGTAAAGTTATAATGCATGATTTGATTCATAAAACAAATGCATAGTGTTATAATGCCTAAATTGAGCCAAGCCACCAAGCCATTTTCAATCCATATCAAATAATAAGACAATAAAAACCATGATCATGATACCAAGATGAGATGGATATAGCCAAAAACCATTGATGAAGACTTCTTGAGCACAATTCGAGCAAGTGAAATGAAGAAGCCTATTGGAGCATTTAAGGATTCGGTAAAAAATTTGTGTAAGTTATTTCGAATTTTAGTTGTGCTTTTTTCATTTGTGTTTCTTCACCCATGATCCTCCATTTTATCTATTCAAGGTAGTGTTATTAATTTTAGTGTGTTATTTCTTTCATTTTGAGTTGATTTCATTGATTTTAGTTTAAAGCTAACATATCATCTAACCACCCTCTTTGGATTCATTGATCACAATGGTTAGGTTTTACATCAGATGGATGTGAAGAGTAAATTATTCATGGGGATATTTATGAATAAATATATATGGAACATCCATAAGGGTTCATCAAGGACTCTTTCTTAGTTTTCCAGTTGCAAAAGTTTCTCTATGGCCTTAAATAGGCCCCACAGGCTTGGCATGCCAAAATGGATTCCTTTCTTCTATAGATTAGATTCCTGCATCATCACTCAAATCCAAATTTCTACATTATGAAATAAAATGACTCCCATTTACTTCTAGTCATCTACGTTGATGAATTAATTCTTACTGGGATTTCTTCATCCATCATTGATAGAGTCAAATCTACTTCGCACAATTGGTTTGTTATGATTGACATGGGCCTTTTTCACTACTTTCTCAATATTGAGATCACTCATTCTTCTTTTCGGATCAATATTGCTTAACCTAAGTATTCTATTGATCTTATAGCTTGATTCAATATGGTTGATTATAATCTTGCACTGATATGGATACCTAAGTATACTAATATGGATTTGTTTTCTACAACATTTTTATTTCTCTTATGTTTTGAGGGTATTATATTGTACATGGATACCTCATCAGGCTTTGTTATTTTGGACCCATTTGGTTTTTTTTTACAAGAGTGTTTAATCCCTAAGTTTCACTTAAGGGGGGAGGTGTTGGAGTGAACATAATCACTTCTTTATATAGTTTCACTATTATGTGTGAACATGGTTATTTCCATAAATAGTTTCATTGTTTGATTTGATTTTCACCTTATATAGTTATGTTTACTTAGGTGTTATGGTTATTTGTATCAACTCATAGGATCATGTCACTTGCCACAATCCTATGAATGGTTGGTGAGAGTTATTTCCCATAAATACCCCCTTTGTAAGCTCACTTTTATAATCAATGAATGTAATTAATGAATTCATGCATTTGCACTAGCCTTACACATGAATTATATATCAATGATAATAATACAACTTATTCTTATCACTTTCATTATCTACCATATGATTGTTTTCCCATAGGTCTCTTAGATTCCTTGCCCAATATCAGAACATTTCGTATGACCAGTGTACACTTGATACTAAAGTGAAGGTTAAATTTTGATGATCAATGTTGTTAATATTCATTTTTATCTTTTTGAGAGTCATTATTTTTGATTTATGTATGGTAAAAAGCCATACTATTCTAGTTAGGAAGTTATTAATGATTAATCTAAGTAATAAGAGTAATTGGTAAATGGAATTATATATAGAGAGTGTTGGTCTAGAGAGTGACATAAAGATCAACATAATTCATTCATCCCTAAAGATAAATATAATAGTGTGTGTGTGTGTGTGTGTGTGTGTGTGTGTGTGTGAGAGAGAGAGAGAGAGAGAGAGAGAGAGAGAGAGAGAGAGAGAGAGAGAGAGAGAGAGAGAGAGAGAGAGAGAGAGAGAGAGAGAGAGAGAGAGAGAGTGAGTGAGAGAGAGAGTGTGTGAGTGTGTGTGTGTGTGTGTGTGTGTGTGGATTAGATAATAATAATAGATTCAACAAAGAGATGAAGGAAATTAATTAACCAACATACCAAACATTACATAGGAATCCTATTAAATATGAAAAAAAGGAACACCTATAAAATAAGGAGGTGGGTGGAACCAAAAGCATCGAGTAATGTAAAAGAGCTAGGCCCATGAAACCTACCTACCTAAGTAGTTAAAAACACTATAACCATAATCATATGAAATATATCTTAAAAAATATCCTAAGGTAATATAATAATATGCTAATACCCTCCCTTAATGACTAAATAAGAAACATGACCAATTTTATCCCTAAATTTTATAAACTTGTTTGAACCAAGTGGTTTGGTCATTATATCAGTTGGTTGTTCTGTAATGGGGTAGTAAAATATATTGATGTCTTCATTTGTAACCAATTGTCAAAATTAGAAAATGGAATTAAATATAGAGAGTGTTGGTCTAAATAGTGACACAAAGAGAAACATAGTTCATTCATCTCTAAAGACAAATAAAATAGTATATGTATGTGTGTGTTTATGTGGATTAGATAATAGTATTATATTTAACAAAGATATGAATAAATTAATTAACCAATGTATCAAACATTACATATGAATATTATTACATAAGCATAAAAGTTACACAATGAAAACAAGGAGGTGGGTGGAACCAAAATCATTGGGTAACATAAAATAGCTAGTCCCATGAAACCTACCTACCTAAGTGGTTAAAACCACTACAACCAAAATCATAGGTAATATACCTTATAAAATAGCCTAAGGTAATACAATAATATTCTAATACCCTCCCTTAATGAATAAAATAGAAACAAGACCAATTTTATCCCTTAATTTTATGAACTTGTCTAAATCAAATGGTTTGGTCATTTTACTAGTTGGTTGCTCTCTAATGGGGTAGTAGAAGATATTGATGTCTTCATTTGTAACCAAATATCAGATGTAATGATGGTGAAAATCAATGTGTTTGGTCTTATCATATAATATTGGATTCTTTACCATCTTCAAAACACTCTAGCTGTCACAAAAAATTGGAGTAGGCTTTGATGACTCAAACTGAAGATCCTCCAATATTTTCTATATCCTCATAGTTTCAAAACATGTACTGACCACAAATTTATACTCTAATTATATTGGATATAATTAAAATATATTTTTTAGTTTACTCTACCATGAGAAAACTCCTAAACCAAGAGTGAATAGATATCATGTTGAATATTTTCTTGAATCTACTGATCTTAGCCATTCAGAGTTAGAATATCTTAAAATAGCAAAATTTACAAAATTCTTATACAGTATACAAAAGTCAAAAGTAACTTTGACATATCTTAATACCCATTTTATAGCTAAATAATGTATTTCCTATGGTTTAGACATGAAGTGAGATATAAAAATCATTGCAAAATAAATATTTGATCTAGTGGTAGTGAGGTGAATGAGACTACCCACTAATAGCTAATACACTATTTCATTGATTTGAGGTGACAAATTTTCAATTGAAATTTTAGATACAAATTACATATGTGTGTGAGTTAGATTACAATCCATAATTCTAAACATTTATAGCAATGATTTGGCATACTTATTTTATGACATGAAAACAACATAATCACCTTGCCAAAACTCAATGCCTAAACAATATTCTATTAGTCCTAATTTTGTCATGTCAAAAGAACAAAAAATATCAGAATTCATTTGATGAATGAGACTAGAACTACTCCCAGTGATGGCTATATAATCAACATATACAATAATAATCAAGATATCTTCACCAAAAACCTTTACATAGAGATTTGGTCTAGAAATACACCTTTTAAAACCATACTCCCTAAGATATGAATCTATTTTCATATACTAGGCTTGAGGATCCTGATTAATCCCATACAAGGACTTGATCAACTTAAAAAAAAAGATGTTCCTTACCAAAAACTTGAAAAACCCTATGGTTGAACCATGTAGACTTTCTAATCTACATATGTATTCAATAAAGCACTCTTGACATCCATTCAGTGCACCTGCCATCCAAACATAGCAACAATAGAAATAATCAAATGAAATGTTACCATATTTGTATTAGGATAAATTATATTCATAATCAATCCATTCCTCCTGTGCATCCACAAAACCATTTGATTTGTATTTTACCTTGTAAATCCATTTACAAACAATGGATTTCTTTCTTGGTGGGAGCTCCATGAGCTCCCAAGTCTTGTTTTTCATCAAAGAATCATATTCCAATTGAATGGATGATTCCAAACTATGCCCCTGGACTCTATAAATAAATTAGGCTCAAATGACTATGAAACAATAGTTTTTAAATCAAAATTATCATACTCACCTCTATTACCAAACTGCTTTCCTGATCTCAATGTTCTTCCTTCCACACCTTGTGGAAAGTCTCCCTCATTTAGTGCTTCCATGATGGTATAATAACACTTTGGATTTTTTGTTTATTTTATTGGAACCTCACAATGACATATAAAAATTCCCTCCCTAGAATGTGATTCCACTGATGAAATAGAATCCTACTCAACTTTCACATCACAATTTATAATAGAATCATTATAAGAAAACAATGACTCAATGTCTGAAACTGTACCAATTGTTGTGAAGTATGCCATATCTTCATTTACTATGACATATATATTGATAATAAATTTATGAGTATAAACTATTATCACTTGGATTTACACCCTTTGAGGATATGGAAAAGCTCTCCTCATCCAAGTGGCACAATGGAAACACCTCTAGGCTTGTGGGTAGCCTAAGGATGAGGTGAATCTCTAAATAGGGATAGCTCCCTTGATGTTCCACTTTGGATCATAAATAAAAATAAAATTGCAGGGTGAAAAGGGAGGAAGATAACTAAAAAAAAACTATTCTAATGGAGGTGATACACCAAATAGATTGATGACTTCCAACCATATATATGTTACAATTGAAATCAAAGGATAAATTGAACATACACATCTCTAATATTCATCTTCTCACATCAATATTACATTATGAGGTTATGGATGAATATGCAAAGATACGAGGACTAGACAAGAGGCCTATGAGGGCACTAATGAATCAGATAACTCACTAAATATTAGACATTTCCTAGAACATTTTACATGCTCTGCAAGAAACAAAATTCAACTGTAAATAGATGATAGAATGAAATAACATGCTAAGGGATCCATAGTCTTCACTTATGAAAAATCAAAAATTCCAAATGAAAACAATTAGAATAGTCATGGATGAGGTAAACATGAGTATTCTTATTGATCAAAATCTGTACATTTGAGTAGGGCTTCACCATATATAGTTGGAGCATCCATTATAATGTCAAAATGATTAGTTATTATAGAAATTGAGAGAGAGAAAGGAGAAAAGAGAAGTCTAAGGGTCACAAGGATGCTTGTCAAGATCATCCAAGGAGATAATTTTGAATTTTGATATGGTATGGGATGAGCCATGCAAATCCAAGAAGTACAAATGTCGATCCAAGTCATCAAACTCTTACAAAGTGGCATGAAATCTCCTTGACTAGCTTATAAAAACTACCTTCATGATTGATCCTATTTGAACACATCATAACTAATTAAGCCCAGGTCTAATGATTGTAAATAAAGTTAAGGGTCTCAATCATGCCTCTTCATGCATTGCTTGCATGCCTAATCCCCTAGAATCACTTAGAAAGGAGCAAGCACCATCTACAGTCCAAAAAACACTCCTTTCATGTACCCTACACACTTGTCATCAAAATTGGATTTTATCATGAAAATCCATTTGAGGAAGTTAATGACACCTGGAAAGACCCTCCATGACCTTAGAAGCACCAAGGACACCTTAAAAATCCATTCACTTGAAGTTTTCAAACTTCTCCCTAACTTGTCTACTATGTCAGATTTGACTAGCTGAGATGAAGCTATTTGTTGAGGAACTTAAGATTTGTTTTGAGACATGAAATGAACTTGGGGATTTATCAAAATTATTCTTCTAAATTTTGGTTTCATCTTCAGACTCTTCCCAGAAACTACACAACACAAAAATTGTAAAAAATACACTGTTTCTACCATGTTCATACAACAAAAAATCATGTGAAGAAGCCTAAGGGATTCCTTTCCAATGTATAATAGGTTTCATATCCAAACTATGCCATTATAATGCATTTCTAGCTCTATTTTCATAAACTAGTCACTTGTAAGGGTTTAGGAGGGTTTTAGGCCTATTTAAACTCTTAAGCTTCATTTATAAAAACTAGGAATTCAAATTTAAAAAAAATTCCACAAATGTGTCCTTCAATACCCTTACTAACATCCCTGAACTTCCTTGGTTCCCTTGCAAATCATCAAGAAAGGTGTGAGAGATCAAACTTCTCCTATTGAGCTTCTCCTTCACTTTCTTATAGGTGTGAGTGGGTTTTGAGATAAAAAAATGGTTTTTTTGAATTAACATATAATTTTTAGGTTTTATCATACATTTAGTAACCTTTTTTACATGTTTAAATAGGTTTTAATGCTCACTTCATGCAAAAAGTGTGATGGATTCCCCATTTGGGCACTAGGCCTAGACCTTGTCCACTAGGCCTAACTGCAACGTCTAGTGCTATAGACCTTATTAATGGTTTTATTAAATTCATCAGGACTAAGCACATCCAATATTATCTCAAAAACATTCTTAAACTATTTAGATATCATATTCAATGCTATAAGTGAGAGTGATCCTCTACTTGGCTTCTAAACCTTGATGTGTCAGACATGCTTGAATGCAACCTTATCATATTAGACCTCCCTATTAGATATTAATCTTCTATTATGTATTTAATATGTTTATATGTGTGTTTAAAAACATATCACCTTTCTTATAGTTTCTTTTTCTTCTGGTCTACCTTTCTATCCACATCCCCTAAACTTGTAGGTTACATGCACAAAGGGAGTACCCTCTGTCTAAGACAAAACAGAGGGCACTCCCCTATTTCCTTAGATGAAAGTGAATATTTTATGATCATATAAAATTTATAAGGATGTTATACACAAAAAATCAGCCCTCCACTAGGTCATTTTCCCATCCAAAAGCCTCAAATTCCAAGACAAACCAGGGACTGTGTGTGAGCCTTTTCCAAGTGGACTATATTTTATGACTGAAGGTTCCTTCTTTCATTTTTTATCCACTATGAATTTTTTTGGATATTATAATGATCCCATTAAATCCAATCCATCAATTCAACCTTAAAATCTATCACAAGCCCCTCATACTACTTGCATTAAACGACTGGGTTACCTTGCCTAAATAGGGGTCCAATTATAGGTTATTTGCATGGTTTTATCTCAAACACAATTTTAACATCTTATTTATAAAATAATGGAGTCATTTTATAATTTTTTAAAGTCACTTTCTCCATCTTGAATTTTTTTATCATCACCTATACCTACTCCTTAGTGCTCACTGCCAACATCTTCATACATAAGGTCGTAGGTGTATGCTAGGGCCTTAAGAGGTATATATAAGCTGGGATGTATTTATAAGGGTGAATATATTTTATAAATATATTTAAGGAATGTGTTCATATAATATTTCATCAAAGTAATTTCACTTACAACCATCCTATGCACTTGAGTTCCCAAACTGAGCTCCTCCTTTCATGACTGTGAACCCCTGCCTATTTGATCCCTACTGTAGGTTGCTTATGGATTTGGAAGATCATAAATTTTGATAAATAATATTATTTAAGACTTTATAAATATTCAAATAATCATTTAAAACCATGAAGATACCTTAACCCTTACATATACAGGAAAGGAAAGAAAATTCTCAAACGTGAAACCTATACTCGTTGTAAGTGTTCACAGGGCTATGTACAGACTGCAGGCCTTTTTGAGTAGCATGAAATCACTATAACATTTTATATTGATGATAATTTATATCATGAACATTCCATTCATTTACTATATAAAATTTACCATGGGGGTATGATTTAGGATTTACAACTTTGAATTAAGAGTATCTTTTTTCTCTCGGGCTTGTAGATGATAATGCCTAGATTCAATGTTTTATAGGCAATTTTAAACCCTAAAAACATCACCCTATGCCAATATTTTTCCCTATAAACAATATAAATTTATTTAAGTATCATAGGGATATAAAATAAATCTAATAGGATGCATTAAAAACCTTTATCACCATATCATGTGTTAATCACAAAAGTCCCCCTAACCTCTATTTCACTTTTTTAGGGAAAGTATCCCTGTATCAGTCCCTACTTCCTCCAAGATGATTTACCATTAAATTGTCCATTAAAAAATTCATATAAGTATTTTTATGATCAACCACACTTACCAAGACTCCAAATAAATATTTTATAAATTTTTAACCTCTGAAACAAGGACTTTCCTAGTTCTGAGATGCCACCTGTAGGTGGTTTTTTTCATACACAAGTGGTAAGGGTGAGTGAATTGTTAGAATGTATGATTAATGAAATTAAAATGATCTTTGAGCTTTTCCAATGATTCCAAATATACTAATTTAATTTTCAATACCTTTCTTAGTTCAAAAATTCCTTCTCAACATGTTAGTCTTCATGAGATACCTGTAGATATCAATCGCTGCTTGACTGTGTGAGTGAGTGTATGTTTAGGCAATGGAGATTGAGCTTCACTTTCAAGGATCATATACATTATTAAAATGTTTAAATTAACTACACTCAGCTTGTGAGGATTTAATCAAACTAAAATAGCCTCATTTTAACTTGATCTTCCCTTTAAGCATTTGGCTGACTGGTATGACAGTCAAACAATAGGTTGAATGTATGGTGGTCTATGACTGCATTCATGAGGATTTGATTAGAGAATGAGATCAAGGAGGTAAAGATAAATATATAAAATTTAAACATGGAATAAATGAAATATTACAACCCCCTATAATTTTTGACAAAGCATCAAACTTTGAAAATGGTGGAAAATGCCTATCACTCTCAAAATGAGCTGTTTGTACCAAGAAAAAACTTGAAGGTCACGTCTACTTGCCAAGAAAGGTGAAAAGGGAGTTGAATGGTTTTGAGAAATAAATGACACTTCCAAATCAAACTAGGCATGTAATTGATCATTAGGAATATGAAAAGGCACTACCCAACCATTTCCCATGTGGCACACTTCCTAGAGACATTGTACAAGTGCCAAACTCTTCTTTTCCTTCAAGAAAACTACCTTTTATTTTTCATAACCTCTATATTTCAGTTTTTTCAGATAATTAAGACTTATAGGGATACATGGGTCATGAAATCATATTTTTTAACCATCACACTTCCCAAGAAACCCATATAATTCATTAAATGCACCTTTTTGACCCCTAAAATGACTCAAAATGACTAAAAGGACTAAGAAAACTAATGACCTAGGGTGGTATAACCTTAATTGACCTTAATTAACCTATAAAACACCTTGTGACATCCATATTACACCCATTAGATACCTATAAAGTCAAGTTTTTACCTATATGTGCCCCAATTTGACCTAAAAGTCAAATTTGGTGAACAGAAACATCAAGTAATATGCAGGCCTTTGATTGATCAATGTACCAAACAAAAATCTATTATTTTATTTTTTCATCCAAGGTAATTCTATTTTAACTAGGAATAAATACAAAATCTACACAACTAAAAATTCTAAAAGAACTTATATCTAGAGTTTAACATGACCAAACCTCCTCTAGAGTCATATTCTCCAATGCTTTTTTTAGACTTTTATCAAGGATATATACCATTTTATTCTCTACTTCTACCCAATATCTATATGGAACATTTATACTTTGGACCATACATAGAGCCATGCCCATCACTATCCTATTTTACCTTTCCATAACTCTATTTTGCTATAAAGTGTAACGGGTAGTGTACTATCTGTGTATGCCTTTAGTGGCACAAAACTCCTTAAAATATTTTGAGATGAAATCACACCCATTATATATTATAATATATTTTAATAACTATCTCACCTACTTTTCGACCATAGCATTTCAAGTAAGGAAGTTAAAAAATAATCAAATTTCTTCACTAGAAAGTATACCCACTTTTTCATAGAGAAATCACCTACTAGCAATAGAAAATAATGGGATCCAGAAGGGGTAGGTATCTACATTGGACCATGAAAGTATGAATGTACAAAATCCAATATTACCTTGGCTCTTGAAGATTTACCAACATCCAATGAATGTCTAACTTGGTTCCCCAACTAACATCTAGTACATGCATGATGATTATCCCAAATACAAGGAATCCCCTTAACCATCTTATTCTTGTTCAATGTATTCAAATACTAGAAATTCAAATGACCATACCTTTAATTCCATAGTGAAATTATGATATCAAATGATGCAAGTGCACTTTTCTTTACCCTCTATGGATCTGCAATATTATACAAGTCTTTCTCACCAATCCCAATAACAATAATCTTGTTATCTCTGGTAGTGACTAAACATTGTTGTCTTTGAAATTTTACAAAAAAATCAGATTTTGAAGTGATCTCATTAATTGAAATCATATTTTTATTCATATTAGGAACACACCTAACATTATTAAATGTATACCAAACTAAACCATTAAAATTGTTATGAACATTACCATATCCCTTCATGAAATAAGTTTTACCATCTCCCAGAGATATAGATTCATTACTACTATTATTTTAACAAAATCCACATACTAGTCCTTATGGCATGTATAATGGTGAGATGACCTTGAATCAAAGTACCAAGATCGATCCACCATGGAATTACCATTGGAAGCAATGAAAGCAAAATTGAGAAATGTTTCCTCACCTTCACCTTTAACTACATTCACGTCATGAGATTTCTTTCTAGGGTTAGCCATATATTATTGTATTTTCTTGTATTATTTCTTAATATTAGTAGATTTCTTACTATATACACATAATATTTTCAACTTTTATCAAATACTGATGCTTTACATCTTGTAGGAACCCATCGAGACTCAATGTTTTTGAATCTATGCACCAAGTGGTGCACCGAGAAAGGGGTGGGTAAACCATTGGTGCTTCACAAGATTATTATACCTTATTACCACTTATTTCCAATCCAACCATCTCCTAAAATCCATTTCCTAAGTTATTAATCCTCTTTTGCATATTCATCCAGTCATTCCCCACTTTCCATCCTTATTTTCCTTACCTTATGGCCCTTTTAATAGTCGATTGTACTAGGTCAACTGGGTCAACCCTATATAATTTTTATCCTCTATTTATTTTACTAGGTTGATTGGGTCAACCCTGTATAGTTTTGGGTAAAATTCACTTAGGGTCTAGGTCGACTTGGCTGACCTAGACCATGACTTAGTGAATTCCTGTCCTTAATTATACTAGGTCAACTGAGTTGACCCTATCAGCTAAAACTTTCAAAATGACTTAGGGTTAAATATACTTATATATACAAGATAATTAAATAATTATTTCACAATGAATCAATCAAGAGTTATTATTTACTTGCACTTGTTTACAATCTACTCTTCCACCATTCTACTTGAGAAGTTTTAGCTTAGGATTTCTACTTGGAAAATATAGTCTTATGGAGAAGTCTTGGATGCTTTGGCCTTTCTTAGTGATCCTTAAAAACCAAAACAACCTCTTGAAAATACCCTTTGGTGAAGGGAGAGATTGAGTTTTGATACGTTCGTTATTCAGGTAAGTATTCTCTAACTTTGCTCCTCTCTTTAGTAGATAGAAGTAGTATAAGTATTGGCTTTGAATAATATTACTCTTATTATTCCATGTATTATGGTTTTTCTCATACATAACTTAATTGACATTCTCCTATACATGTTTATTTTATTTACTAACCCCCATATTATTCCACAAGCTTTGGTGAGCACTAGATTAGTTATAATTTACGTGTTAATAGTTTAGTCAGATATCAAAACATAGGACTCATTTAAGGTTATTGCATGATTGTGCTTGACTGGAGGCTTTGAAACCCTCCATAACATAGTGTATTATGGTAAGAGATCCCCTAATTAGGTTTAGTATATCCCCATATTGGTCGTGTTCTCTATTATCAAATGTGTCTCCAGTCAAAAGTGTATGGTATGATCTATCTTCTCTGACTTAGGTTTGATTTATAGACATGATGCATTTTTGATTGCATACATTCTAGTGAACCTGATGTGAATTTAACCCTTACATGTTTTATTTCACATTTTTCATTATTTTATCATTATATTCTAATATATTTATGATATTGGGTTGACAGTGTCAACACAGTTCTAACTTCTATGCACAAATTTAACACACATGTGCATCGATAACACTCTATTTTATCTATGCAAGTTTTTCATCAGGTACAAGCTATTAGGTCGACTCAATTGACCTTATACATTTTCAAGCATCTAGTTTAGGTTACTATTTTGACCCAGTTGACCCAATATATTTCTAAACATCTAGTTCAAGTTACTAGGTCAACCTAATCCACCATGTACATTTTTAGACTTTAAAAAAACATACTAGGTCAACCCTATCAATGTAGTACATTTTTCAAGTTTTCAACAAACATGATCTACAAAGATAGGTCAACCTAATAGACACAATTGGCAAAATTTATAAATATAAATTAGGGTACTTCAACAACAATCTTATTTTCCTCTGGATCCTCTAACCCACAAAGGTTCCTTTCTATCCTTCTCTATCATTTCTAACATTTGTTACAGTTCTATTTTTCATAGTTTATAGTCTTTAAAACTACCCCTGTATAGTCAACTAGGTTGACCCTATCGACGTAGTTCTATATTTTGTATTCTATTTGGAAAACTAGGTTGGCATTATTGACGTAGTTCATTTTTAGACCCTTGATTTTGTAGTATAGAAGTGACACTATCAACTTTATATTATATTCTATGCATACACTATTTATTGAATCGATATTGTACTATGTTTCAAAGAAGGAATTAACACTTATATACTAGTAATTATCTCACACTTTCATTTATTTTTGCTTGCATGATTATAATAGATCGCATAGTCTAATTAGGTGGTTTTTCAATATACTACGTAGTTGTAACATTTTCTCTTTTATGCACACACTACCAAATCACAAAATCTTAAAACACATTTTAATAATTGTCTATCCAAGGCCTACATACTTGGATTTCATCACTAAAGAGTATGTTGACTTGGTTTTCTATCCAAGTATAAATACATGGTTAATGGTATATTTTATCTAATCACCTGACACCCTTATTTTTATGGTGTGTGAAGTGAGGGGGTAGGCCCCAATACCAATCCAATATCATTGCCAGTACAAATCCCTTTTATCTCAAACAACATAAGACCATCCTTAGATTGATTTCTAGTTCCTTACTTATAGCAAACTCTCTATCACATCTAAAATCATATTCTAATAATTTAACAATATTTAGGATGATCATTTAGTTATCTTTTACTTTCCAAGTTGGTTCCTTGTTCTTTTATCACTTGTATGTTGTATTGTAAAAACTTACATTAGTCAACATTGGTGTAAGGTTTTGTGTTGTGTGCCTTAATTGGATCAACCAAATTGACCCAATTTATTGTGTGTTTCCTTTCATTTCTTTCTTTCAAAGTACTTTAATTTTGTTCTCCTATTTTAGTAAATAGTCATTCTTGTCGACATAGTCTCTTATAAACTTTTTAATTTTCCCCTGCCTACTATACTAGTCAACCCTATTGACTCTGTATAATTTCTAAACCTTATTTTTGTACTAGTTCAACCCTATCAACTCTATATAATTTTTAGATCTTATTTTATGTACTAGGTTGACCCAGTCAATTTTTAACCTTTTTTATTTTCGTTATTTACCAACCCAGTTATTTATTTATTTTTCTTAGCATTTTGTTCATTAATCTCAAGTCATCATGAAGTCTCCTCTTAGAATCTTCTTGAAAAAATTGAATCCATTTAAATATGATATGGGATGTTCATTTTTCCATCTCTTTGCTCCCAAGAGCATCATCACTCTTGGGGTACCTCTTTCCCTCCTTCATCCATGACCTGTAACATGGTGCAAATCACACCTTAAGATGAAGTTGATGGGCTTGATCCTTTCTATAACTACCAAGGTACTTCTCATCTTAGAAACCTTAAAACTTATATGTGTTCAATTGACAAAAGTTTAATCAATAATCCCATTAATAATCCATCTTATAATAGCCCTTCCCCTAATACCACTTTGGGGAGTGCTCCTACCAACACCAACCCACCTATTGATATAACTTATCATCTTGCCCAAGTTATCCAACAAATGAACATAATGAAAAACTATAACACTAATCAAATGATGCAACTCCAAAATCATTTTATTAATATGGATAATCAACCTCTAATTATCCATCCTCCAGTTAATCCTAATTACATTCTTCCACCTTTTAGAGATGCCTCAGGAAATGTTATTCCTCAACCCATAATGAATAATAAGATGCTTCAACCTATTAAAAGTGAGCCTTCATCTTCCTTCATTGTGTCCATTGGTATTGGTAACATATCTCCAACTATCAAGTATGATGGGACTAAAGACCCAACCTCATTTATCAAAGCCTTTGACAATCTTTAAAAAAAATGGATCCAAACTAATACTTTTTCCATAAATAACTCTTAGTCAAAACCTTCATTGGTGATGTATTATAATGGTACAACAAATTACCCCAACATTCTATTTTTCAAATTGAATATTTGGTCAATCATTTAGTTAAAGAGTTTCAACCCAATGATCTTCCCAAAAATTGTCTTAGCCACTTCATCAACACTAAGCAATCTCGCATTGAATCAACTCATGACTTCATTGAAAGATGAAAATCATTGGCCCATAAAGATGACCATAACATGACTAATGATAAATTTTTCAAAACATTTATAACTTCTTTGAATCCTTCTCTTTAATATAAGGTTCAAACCTTTCTCCCCAAACACTTAATGAAGTATTGATCAAACTAAATGTCAAGACTTTCTCATGAAGCAATTTGAACCTAATGAAAAAAATTTAAAAGGATATTTCTAACATCTACCAATTCTTTCACTAGTAACACTCCACAAAATAGACTGAAAGTTACCAATTCTTTCATCTTCTCACACACCACTTTCTGTGCAAAAAATGAAATAATATTTATTGCCCTCTAAACCTTTCACTTATCCAAACAATCCTCCTAAGTGGTATGACCCTAATAATTTTTTTTGGTTCCATGTCAACATTGGTAAATCCCATGAATCTTGTAGAGGGATCACTAAATTTGTTTTATCATATATGCTTGGTGATTCATTTAATCATGAAGCCATGATCAACCTTCATACTCAAGAGTACACCACTGCTTCTCAAAAATGATAGGTTTCTAAAGCTTCTACCTCAAATAATCAAAAATATTATTATAATAGTCAACCAAATACCAAGGATGTTTATGCCATTGATGTTAATTATGATAATTCCCAATATGTCAACACTACCAATGTCAACTATCATCGCAAGATGGCTCACAAAGATCTTGTTACCAAACCTAAAAAAATTTCCTTAGAAGAACAACTTCTCAAGGAACTACAACCACTAATATATATTTAGAAGCCCATGAGGAGCCACTTCCTCCTTCTAAACCTCCAACCACATCTATTCCTTCAAAATCTACTTTGCCTCCTAAACCTCATGCTTTTTCTTCTTCTAAATCTCATTGGAACTTTCTTGAAGAACTTAACTCTATGCCTTGTAATATTCCACTCATGGAGTTGGTTCATAAATCCCCTATCATTGAAATTTTATTATGTAATAATTATAAGAAATTAAATATCCATCCTCTATAGATGAAGAATCACCTTCTAGCGAAACTCAAACTACCAATGTAAATACCATTGAAACTATGTGTCCTTCTTCCAAACCTTCTATTGAATATCTTAAAGAGGACATGATCAATGATGAAATTATTTTTCATGATGATGATCGACCAATATTTATTAAAATATACATTAATACTAATTTTATCCATAAATTTATAGTTGATGAAGGCTCTGGTATTAATGTGACATCTTTGTGGCTTATCCAACAACTTAGTTATAACAAGGATAATCTCAATCAAACCCATATTACCTATCATAGTTTTGATAACACTAATCAAAAACCATTTGGTTGCATTTGACTTATACTAACCATTGGACCTAAGACCATTCAAACAAGCTTATGGTCCTTGATTTACCCTTATCTTATAATACACTCATTAGTCACCCATGGACTTATAGAATGAGGGCCATTACTTCTTTTGGTAGTCAATGCATTAAGGTTTTACATAATGGAAAGTGATATAAGAATGATGGTGATCCTAACCCATGGAGTATTCAAAATCCTAACCCAAATCTTAGTATCATATTCCTACCATTCCTAAGATCAACAATCCTCCTTTACCAGAGTTTATCAGCATCAATCCTGACTTATAATTCACTCTTGTGGATTTTGTTGATGATAAAACTAATGACTTACAACATACTTGAAATACTACCAATCTACCTACCTAAATTTCTCTATGGCTTCCTCCTTTATTACCTCTGGACTATACTATTCCTCTTAATTATGAGATCACTAACTTTCCCCCTCCATGCAATGCTCAGGATCCTTCTTTACCTAATGATGTCTTCACTTATAATTATTTTAGAGTGGATAAGTTATTTCAAGATCCTCTCATCATGTCTTCACATACATTCAGTAATATTGGGATTTAACCTTCTAAAACTCACCATGATTCTCAAGCATGTACAATTTATCCAACATATTATGATAATTATGTAATGGCTTAATCTTAATATCGAGACTTGGATGTCCAACATTATCAAAAAATCTTAGCCCAAATACAAGCTTTTAATTGGGATGTCTATACCATTTATATAGATAGTGACTTTTATCTCAAAGGTTATGTACCTCATACCAATTCTCTACTTATTGATACTCCTTGGGTGGTAGAACACATTATACCTTCCAAACCTCCAAAAATTCCTGCATCTTCTTTACCACTTATAGATCCCATCATTACATCTGATCCTTACCCTATCACCAAAACTAATGACACTCCAATCCCTTCTGTTCCATCTACCTATACTACTCTTGAGATTACAATAGATGCCAAGGCAACTACTATCCATTAGATACATTCTGAGTATGATTGCCATGCTAATCAAATTCTAGATCTTGAAGTAGATGTTGAGTATTATGGTCCTCTTCCCACCTTCACTAGTGATGAAGATATTCTTGAAATAATTCATGCTTGAGAACCTCAAATTCCTCAGTAACATCATAAACTTAGGAATTTAAAACCAAAAACCCTTGTTTCAACAACTTCACTGCTATCATTGATTTAAAAACTAATCCAATTTCTTTTTTACCTAATGCACCATATCACTTCCAAGATGACAATGACATGATTATAAAATAAACCATTCATATTGAGTATGGTAATCCATATCGCCTTTGATCAATTATAGTTTCTCATGAACCCTCACTTACCAAACATGATAATTTTAGCTTATTATTTAATAAATAATGTGAGATATTTTCTTGGTCATATGAGGACATGCCTGGTATTAATCCTATAATTATGGTGTTTAACATCATTACTTATCCTAATGCTAAACTTGTGCATCAAAAACAAAGAAAATTTATACTTGGGGTTTCCACTTTATGTCATAAGGAAATCATCAAATTAATTGATGCTAAATTTATCAAACTAGTGGACTATTCTGAATGGGTTTCTAACATTATTCCTATCTAGAAAAAGGTCACTATGGTCATTCACATTTGTATTTATTTCTTCAATATTAACCTCACTTTTCCCAAGGACAACTTCCCTTTACCTTCGATAGATGCCATCATTGATTCCATAGCTAGTTACAAAATGCTATCTCTTATGGATGGCTTCTTGGGGTACAATCAGATTCACATTTCCCCCAAAGACCAACATAAGATCACTTTCACCATAGAATGGGGCACATATTGCTATGTCAAAATTCCCTTTGGACTCAAAAATGCTAGATCCACTTACCAATGAGCCATGACCCATATATGTCATGATCTTATCCACATAATTATTGAAATAATGTGGATGATCTCAATACTAAATCCAAAAGTCATAAGAGTCATATTTATGATCTTGCTATCATATTTAAACACCTTCTTAAATAGAAAGTTATACTAAATCCTTACAAATGTGTCTTTGGTGTCACATCTATAAAATTGTTAGGATTCTTAGTCTCTCTTTATGGAATCAATGTTGACCCAGCTAAGATTAGTCCTATCATCAACATTCACATTCGTCATTCCATTTGTATGTACTTAGGAAAACTCAAGGTAATTAGATGATTTATTCCCAAAATGGCATACCATATCCACTCCTTCAATTATCTTCTTAAGAAAGGTAATGCCTTAGAATGGACACACCCTTGTCAAAAATCCTTTGATAACATGAAAGTGTCATTACTTCACCCACTTACACTTCATCCTCCTTCTAATGGTTAACCCTTGATCCTATACACTTCTTCCACACCTAAATTAGTTGGGGTAATGCTTGCCCAATAGGATGATATTGGAAGAGAGTATGCCATTTATTACATTATCTTATGTTTTATTGATTATGAGAAGCATTATACTAAATTCGAATGATATTGCTTCGCCATCTATTTTTTAGCTAAAACACTTCAACACTACATGTTATACTAGAGCACTTATTCCACTTATTTCATCATTCATTTTGACCCCCTTCATTATTTCTTCTCCAAATCCTTTCAACCCAAATATAAAATTGGCCAATTTATGGTCCTCTTTATGGAATTTGATCTCCACATCGTAACTAAAAAATTTGTCAAAGGACAAGTCATAGATGATCAAGTTGCTATAGCTCATATCCCAGCTACCAATCACCTTCAAGATAGTCTTCCAGATGATAATATTCTCTACATCAAAGGTCTTAATCAAGATAGTTCACTTAAAGATTAATTTCATAACTTTACCACTAATCTTGAAACTAGTAATCTTGACAAATCCACTATTTTCATTGATACTACTAAACTTAAATAAGTTATTGAAGAGATTCTTAAAACTAATGTAAACTTGCATGAGGATACTTGGACCCTTAATTTTGATGGTGATAAATGCCTTCAAGGAGCTAGGGTAGGTTTCATTCTTAAAATTCCTCTCGGAAAAATCATACCTTTAGCCTTCTGCTTCACCGTTGATGTCACCAAAAATATGGCTAAATACGAATCTCTAATCTTAAGAATGACAACTACTCTTGATTTAGACATTCAATATTTGTATGACTTAGGTGACTCTCAGATTTTTTGTCACCAAGTTAATGGCGATTACCAATGCAAAAGTGAAACTCTCATTAACTACCATCAAATTACAACCACTCTTGCTAAGGATTTCATCTCTTTCACTATTGAACCTATTCTTCAAGATCAAAATTACATTGTTGATTCCCTCTCTTCCTCAACTTTTTTATTTCATCCAAATCAAGTTATTTTAGATCCCACTTTTTTTTATATAAATAAGAAAATATCCATCTTCTACTCAACTACCAAATTCTCTTATCTACCACATAGAGGCTACCACCATTTGAAAAATCTCATGGTATAAAAACATCATTTAATTTCTATAACATCAAACTTATCCTCCTAACTTAGATTCTAATGAAAAGACTCACATTAATAAATAAGATTTTAACTATGTATTTAGGTACAACATCCTTTACTATCATAATGTTGAAGGTACCTTGATCTGTTATGTTATGCAAGATGAGGTCCTTCCTCTTCTTGAAAAAATACATGGGGGTATTTATGGTGGCCACTATAGCACACATGCTACAACCCATAAATGCCTATGTATGGGATAATTTTAGCCTACTCTTGAAAAAGATGCAATTGAATTCTCAAAAAAGTGTACTCCTTGCCAACTTAATGATGATTTAATTAATTCACCTCTAGCTGAGATTAAAATTATCAAATCTCTTTGGCCATTCTCTATGTGGGGATTATATCTCATTGGAAAATTACCTCACTCTCAAGATGGACATGTTTTTATCATAATTGCTATTGAATATTTTACCAAATGGGTTGAAGTCATGCCCCTTGTTAATGTCACTAGTAACACCATCCCCAAATTCATTCTTAATCACATCATTTTCCACTTTGGTGTTCCCCATACTATCATTTCAAAAATGATGGTAACTTCAAAAACAAGGATGTTAAATAGCTTTGTGATAAATTCAAGATCAATCATAAAATTTCCATGCCTTACCATCTGCAATGCAATGGCCAAGCTAAAGCCACCAAAAAAATTCTCAACAAATTTCTCCAAAAGTAAATTCATCAAACCCACACAGATTAGCACCTTCATATTTATCATTTTCTTTGGGCCTACCAAACTAACATATGTACTACCACTAGGGCAACACCATTCTCTCTAGTCTATGGTTCTGAATTAGTTTTTCCATTGGAAGCTAAGATTCCCTCTATCTGTATATCTCTTCATGGTATCATTCTTAATGAATAATTATGTGAATTTCACCTTCATACCCTTGATATTTTTTATGAACATTGTCTTTTTTCCTTATAACATAACCACTGATGTAAGCCTCGTATTGCTAAACAACATAACAAATGTGTTAAACTTTACACATTTTATGTTGGTGATCTTGTCCTTAGATTAGACTAAACTCATGATAAAGAAGTTAAATACACCCAAAAATGGTGGGGGCCCTATTTAGTCAAATATATTATTGGCCCAAGCACCTGTCACCTTCAAACTAATGAAGGCCATGTTTTCAAATAGCCCACCAATGCACAATTACTTAAAAAATACTTTGCCTAAACATTTCCTTCTTTTCATGCTTTATATCTACATCTAACACTTTTTTCAAGTTACATGGGTCTCTCCCTTTGAAAAAATTCTTTCTCTTTTCACAAACCTTTAGTCCTTCCTTTTTGGTCTTTTGGTTTCCCCTCTTTCTCTCATGAGTTGCATTATAAAATCATGGATAGGACCCATTCTTCCTCATGATGTACCATAGTCTTCTTTATTTTCATACTCTTTTTTACACACTTTTTGGCATCCCTTGGGTTTATCTTTTGTGAGTTGCATTGTAACACCATGGATAGGAACTAACCTTCCTCATAAAATACCATCTTTTTCCCATTTATTTTTCACATGATTTTTGGCACCCTCATGGGTTTCTCTTTTATGAGTTGTAGTTTAATACCATGGATAGGACCTAGCCTTCCTCATAAAATTACCATCTTGTCATTCCTTTTCTAGAATATGTTTTTGATCATTTTTCTCAACTTTAACTTTAACTTCTTTTGATAGATGAAATTTGCATAAAAATATATGTTAACATGTTTTCCTCTATTTCCCTCATTCTTATGATAAGGAATCACACTTTTATGTCATTGAATCCCTTTTTCACCCTTTGTCCTTTTTAAAAAAAAAAGTAATTTAAGTTTGTTTCATGTGTCATCCCTCTTTTTTTCCTTTCTTTTCACTTCACATTAGATAAAATAAGGTCAAATTCAAGATAGAAATTTTATTTCACCTAGATTTATGAGACTTTTAGACACCATGCTCTCTGAAGTTCTCTCTCTTAGCAACCAAGTCCCAATTATTAAAATGAATTTCATATTTAGCACCCATGTTTGGTTTTCAAAATCCATATGGAGGAGGAATAAAAAAATTCATCAAGAAAGCTAAGAGCCAAAGAATTTGAAACAAAAGGTAATGATATACAAAATGCAACATACAAATCTCAAAAGTTAAAATCACACCCAAAGTCATGATTGCAAGAACATCTCCTATCTCTAATCGAAGCTCAAACTCCACAATTGGCCTCACATATAGCTTAAGTCCATTAGGGTGTGGTAGGCTAGTAGAATGGAATATAAGAGTTCAAAAAACTCTATGGTGCTACCTAATTTCTCATGCAAGTACCCAATATTTATAGTAGACCAATGGATATATAAGGGGTCCTAAGGAATGGGGAACACATTGTGGGAAGGTAGGTCCATTTTAATTTTAATTAATATATCCTTGATGGGATGATATACATACTTCATTTGTTGACCTAAGACTTGTGTAACTAAGAGAAGTTCTTTAGAGTCCTTAAGGTCAAAAGTCCTCTGGTTTTGACAAACCCAATTTGAGTGTCTTCACTTTGATAAAGATTTACTCTACCTTTATTTTCCTTTCATTCTCCCCTCTACCCATTTAATTTCCCCCATTTATAGGAAAATTATGATTCCAAATATGTTTTCCCTTCTTCTTTACTTCCTTTTTCTTCACATCTTAAAAACATGCTCACACTACCTTGTTTTAGTTTTATCTATCCTTAGAGAAATTTTTTTTTGAAAAACTTTGGATTACTATATTTACACCATATATTTATATTTATAAACTTATTTTTATTTACGTTTACCATTTATCCCTTATATTTAGAGTCCTTAAGGTCAAAAGTCCTCTTGTTTTGACAAACCTAATTTGAGTGTCTTCACTTTGATAAAGATTTACACTACCTTTATTTTTCCTTCATTCTCCCCTCTATCCATTTCATTTCTCCCCTTGATAGGCAAATTATGATTCCAAAGTTGTTTTCCCTTCTTCTTTACTTCCTTTTTCTTCACATCTTAAAAACATGCTCACACTACCTTGTTTTAGTTTTATCTATCCTTAGAGAAAAAAAACATGTTTGAACAACTATAGATTACTTTATTTACACCATATATTTATATTTATAAACTTATTTTTATTTACGTTTACCATTTATCATTATTTTATTACCATTTTTTAGACACCTGAGTTCATTTTTCCATTTCATTCACCTTGTAGCATTGTTGAGTGAGATAAGGATTGTTCCTACCCACTCATTTATGTTATTTTACTATTTTACATTGATGTTTGATTATCATTTTTTTTAACATGTATCCTTGGTTTGATTTTGTGAGTTTGTCTTTCTTACTTGAGGTTTACTTGTTTAAGTTTTTTGGTCTTGAGTAGCCTTGGCTTTTCAGTTACCCAATTTACTCTTGTTTTTGACTTGGTCATTTGGTCTAACATAACACCTATCACCCTAGCTTGCTAAATTTCCAAGTACGTCCCATCCATATAGCACTAGTTATCTTGGCTTTCCTATCATTATTTGTTTTTTCTCTTTAGTTTTGTATTCTTGGGTTTGTTGAAAGTAGTCTATATGCCCTACACAATCAAAACTAACAACAAAATAGACAATCATCTAGTGATAAAGGTAATTTAAGGTATGCAACAAATTTAATTTTCAATTATTTCCCCTTTTAGTCTTTTAATTTTTAGTTATTTCCCTTTTTAGTCATTTATTTTTAGTTATTTTTTGCTTTAAAATACTACCACTATTTTTAGCATCAACATTATGTGTTCTTATGTTATTTCTCAAATCACCATCCCCTATTACATCTTAGTGACACGTGATGAACATCAAATGGGGAATATGTATACACATAATATTTTCAACTTTTATCAAATACTGACACTTTACATCTTGTAGGAACCTGTCAAGACTTAATCTCTCTGAGTGCATGCCCTAAGGGGTACACCAAGAAAGGGGTGGGTATAGCATTGGTGATTCATAGGATTATTATCCCTTATTTCCAATTATTTCCAATCAACTAGATCCTAAAAACCATTCCCTAAGATTTTAATCATTTTTTACACACTCCTCCAGTAATTTCCCACTTTCCATCCTTCTTTTCCTCACCTTATGCCCCTTTTGCCAATTGACAGGGTCTACCCTATACAATTTTTATCCTCTATTTATTGTACTAGGTCAAGTGGGTCAACTAACTATTTACAGTTTTGGGTACAATTCATTTAAGGTCTAGGTTGGCTCTTGGCTAACCTAGCCCATGACCTAATGAATTTTGATCCTTAATTATACTAGGTCGACTGAGTTGAACCTATCGACTGAAACTTTTAAAAGGGATTAGGGTTGAATCCTCCTATATATAAAATATCATTTGGTCATTATTTCAAAATGAATCAATCAATAGTTATTATTCACTTGTGCTTCTTTACAATCTACTCTTATACCATTCTACTTGAGGAGTCTTAGCTTAGGGTTTCTACTTGGAGAATCTAGTCTTGTGGAAAAGTCTTAGATGCTTTGGCCTTTCTTGGTGATGCTTAAAAACCACATAGATAAAAACCTCTTATGAAACCCCTTTGGCCAAGGGAGAGATTGAATCTTGATGAGTTCATCATTTAGGTAAGTATTATATAACTTTGCTCCTATTTTTAGTAGATAGAAGTAACATAAGTATTGTATTTGAATAATATTACTCTTATTATTCCATGTATTAGGGTATTTCTCATACATAGATTAATTGAGATTATCCTATACATTTTTTATTTATTTACTAACCCCCATATTGTGTCACAAGCTTTGGTGAACACTAAATTAGATTTACTTTACTTATTATTAGTTTAGTAAGATATCAAAACATGACTCCCTTAGGTTATTTCATGATTGTGTTTGACTGGGGGATTTGGAACACTCCCTAGAAAAGCATATTATGGTAAGAGATACCTTAATTAGGTATACTAGATCCCCATATTGGTCATGTTCTTGATTATCTAATGTGTATCCCCAATCATAAGTGTATGGTATGATCTATCTTGTCTGAGTTAGGATTGATTCATAGATATGATGCATTTTTGATTGCATAAACTTATAGTAAAAACATTTCCACTTAGATCTCTTATTAGTACCTCTTACTTGTGAAGTTTCTATCAGATAACTAGTAGGTTTACCAAAATACTTACTCTTTCCCTTGATAAAGGATGCACTCTCTATAGAAGTAGCTATAGAAAACACTATCTGCTCCTACCATATCTCCTTCTATAATATAAATGTGGATAAATTTTCAAAGTCCAAGGTCTACATTTCAAAAATCATGTGCAAGGACTCCATAATGGAACTAAATGAAGCTAGAATATTCTACATAATGAGAGCTATAAAAGTTTGATCATCAATAGGATTCTACACAACCTTTAATTGATCATTGATGTCCTTGATATGTAACAAAAATTAAAAAATAGAGCCAACTTCATGTATCTTAGTGGAAAACAACAATTTTTAAAATATAACATCCTATTAGATTTAAAAGCATAATATTTAGAATTAACATTAGTCCACAAAGTTGATGAATTGGTTGCATTTTTGACCTCTGAGATTAAATTATCTATTACTGATAGTTTTAACAATATAAGATCCTCAAGATGACATTTATCATAGTCATCAATATCAGTGGTAGGCCTTTGTTATTTATGAAGCACTATTTGATCAAGATCCAAATATTCACATATCATCAAAACCTCGTGATTCCAAAAACTAAAATTTTTGGCTGTCAATTTTTGTAAATCTGGTAATAAGAGGTGTTGTAAACTACCATTTTGACCTAGTTTTTCAATAAAAATACAAATATATGAAAAATATAATGACTTTACAAAAAATTCCTCCTACCCACTAATTCAAATCATAAACTAGTCATTAGCTCCAATTTTTAAAAAACAACCCAACACCGTTTGGGATATTTTAAACTTTATACCTTTAAAAATACCAAAAGGCAGACATAAACAATTGAATTGTGAGAATACAACTCCCATTTAAATTTTTTTGTGATGGATTCTAAATAAAAAACCTAAAATATGATCAAATTTTTATCCCCTGAAACACTTCTATAATAATTAATCACTGATGGGGTTTTAATATGGCTTATATTCCAAAGTTTTGAATTTTAAATATTTTAATAAATTAAAATAATTAAAAATTAAAATATATTCACATGAATATAATTTTTCAAAAATTTATATTATTAAAATCAACTAATTAGAAGAATCCCTTGCAGTTACAGAAAAATGGCTGACTTTTAAACTTTCAAATACTTATTATAGACCTATTTGTCATTCAAATTAGATGTCACCAGATCCAATGAGATTATCCTAGAAAATAAATTTTTTTATATCCTTCAAACCCCAAAAATAGTGCCTGAATAAAATTTTGGCCTCCTACCCAAACCATACAAAAATGACCAACCAAAAATCTTCAAATGTAATTTTTGGGTAAAATACTTAGTGAAATTCAATTCCCTCTGATTCAATAGATGAATCCCAAGCCAGAGAATTTTATAGAAACAAGAATCATAAAAAATAGTGCTCAAATTAATTTTTGGGATTTCCTTCCAAGTTGAACAACTGGTCATAGGAAAAAATTATTCCTCTCACAGCTATCCAAGAGCACTTCACTCTCCTCCCTACAAGACCATCCTCTCTTAATCCATAGGCTCCCTCCCAACCTTAATAAAACATAAGTTATGGTAACATATTAGATTCAACAAAGAGATGAATACATTAATTAACTAGTGTACCAAATAATATATAATATGCTTATTATATAGGCATAAAAGGAACACCTAGAAAACAAGAAGGTCGGCGGAACCAAATGCATTAGGTAGTGTAAAATAGCTAGGCATGTAGAACCTACCTACCTAAGTGGTTAAAACCACTATAACCACAATCATAGGGCATATACCTTAGCAAATAGCCTAAGGTAATACAATAATATGCTAATAAATAATAAATAATATATATAATAAATAATTATAATAGTAGCATAATAATATGATATATTATATACTAATTATATAGTATATATAAATATTTTTTTATTATAATATATTAATTAGATATATTATAATTATAATATATAATATTATGATAAGAATACAAATATAAAACATTATATTATAATTATAATGTTTTATATATTTATTAATATTAAAATATTAGATACATATAATATATATTATTATAATATGAAAATATAATATAAAATTTATAATATTATATATCAATATAGATAATATTAATTTATACAATAATATGTAATCTGATTCAGTTAGGAAAATTTAGCTTTCCCTTACATGAATATAAGGGAATTAGCTTATTCATAATTGAGATAGTAAAGAACCAATTCAATATTATGTTTTGAGAGGCTTGATGATTCCCCAGGGGAAGTCAAGATCATCCCTTCTAAGGTGACCATAGGCAACATTTTTTTAGAACCTTCCATTTCCATCCCACTTCAAAACAAGGTGAATGGAAATCATATCAGGCATAAAATAAAAGGTTTCCTTTATATTATTCAAAATATCCTTATTAGTAGTGGTTTATGAGACATAATATCCCATAAAGAAAGAGACAGGATTAGGCACTCCGATGGCATAAGACTCCTGCACAATTTGATACACCTCTAGGTAAGGTTGGCCATAACAACCCTCTTGGAAAACTAAAAATAATGTGGATGTGGTGAATGGAGATTTGAAGTTAAAGTGAAAGGAGAATCCTTCTTGATGGAAACCATGTCTATGTGATTCATCTTAAAATAATATACAACCTTTATATAGATTACATTTGATAGTGCACAATGGAAGTGAGAACACTGCAAAAATGACCAAGCTAAAATATTGTTTCCTATTTAATGTGGATACACCATTTAACTTTAAAAAATCTTGTTTTAACAAAAACATTAAATTACATCCTTTTGACATAAATTTCACCTTTGGGGTAACTATTAGTTTATCATCTATGCGTGTTTGGGGGTTCGACGAAGGGGACTTATCATTGGGTAGGATCCAATAGTTAGGACTGTAGTTTTAATCCCTTTCCCTTGTTATAATATATTAATGTTTATTTGATTATGTACTATGGTTTTTAAATTTTTGTTAAGAGTTAATTCAAAATTTTATAATAATAATAATAATATAAAAAATACTAACCTTGATGTAAAATTCAATGTACATATCTAAAATAGATTCACACTACAATTAAAAATAAAATGAACATCCTATAAAAAAAAATGAATACAATATTCAAATTTTTTTTTTTCATTAATATGGATTTTTTTAAATTAATATTAACATATTTTCCAAAATAGAATACACCTTTTAAAAAGTTACATCCTCTACTAATATTTTAAAGGTGTAAATATTATAAAAACACCAACTCCAATAAATAAAGTATACTTTTTTTACATAGAATTCTAAGATACATGAGATAAAATAAATAACAACTATTCCAATTAATTTTTGTTAGATCCTACAAGAATCAAAAATTTGGATCCAACATATGACTCCACCAATCTCCATTCATTAGTGTCACATATAAAATTAAATGCAGATACACATCTAAGCCTCACCATTCTTAAACAATTCAAAAATCAAATTATCTTATATAAATAATTTTTTTGTAAAGAAGCTAATTTTTTATTTTCAAAGAGATTTTGATTTACAAAGAGTGTTAGATTCAAATTAAACTACAAGAAGACTTAAACATTCCAATAGCCTTAACATAGTTAGAGGATCATGTTGTAGGTTAAAAGTCTATAATTTTCCATTGACACACCTATAAATGTTAATTGTTTTTATGTGAAACCAAAATGTTTTCTAAATTAAACTTTACATGTTATTCATTCAAAATTATAAAAATTTCAAATGTAGACTAAAATATTTGTTATTCATATGTTTTTGATTCACTATGTTATGTTATTTATATTTGTGATGCTTTTTTTTAATTTCATTGTGATGGAAGACACATGTCTCATTAATGTGGAAACCAACACCATTTTACACATGGGTAGATGGTGTTTTATCCATTACTATGGAAATTTAATACCTCGGTGAAACCCACCAAGGAACATTCCAAATTATTTATATTTTCAAATGGTAATTATGGTTATTGTGTCCTGTATGTTTGCCTTTTTTCTCCATGCCTTATATGTTCCTATCTTTTATGTGCATACAAATATGACTAAAAATGTATTGGTATGTTAATGGAGTGATTAAAATTACACCAAAAAAATCTTTGCTTACCTTTTTACGAACATCCTCCCCTCAAATGTTCATGAAACCTACCTAAAATTTATCAATCATATAACGTTTCATAGAGGAATTTCCATAAAAAAATGGAGGGATGAAAATTATTATTATTATTATTATTATTATTATTATTATTATTATTATTATTATTATTATTATTATTATTATTATTATTATTATTATTATTGTTATTATTATGCCTTATATGTTTATGGTTCATCAAACATATAAATTTATTTTAATCTATATGTATTTAGGTGAAATAGGCCATAAGGTCTAAAGTTCCTCAACTAGAGAGAGTTTCGTGGTGAACCCTCAACATCAAGTACCCACAAGAAAGTAACCTCTAACAAATGTTTTGCATTCATAGGTAGATATTTTAATCCTTGATATGGATTTTTTATAGTGTTTTACCCAAGAATGGATATATATTTCAAGACATGAAGGGTTTCAACTCCTTGTGTAGGATTATGTAGGATTTTTTAAAACCTCGATGGTTTCATCACAAAGTAGGAGGAATGACTAAGCTTTCAAATTTCAATTTGAAGAAGATAAATTGAAAGATCAAGATGCAGGGATCCAAGGATGGAAGAAAAGGGAATTTGGTTATTATCAAAGAGGTTTTTCAAGTGCCACCATTTTTTTGGAATTAAGAAAAGGTAAAGAAGATGTCATTGAATAAGAAGAGTCTTGTAACCATGAGCTAAAACTTGGGCTTAAATACATTTTTTGAAAGATGATGGTCAATAGTTTGGTGTATATCTTTTTAAAATGTGTGTGAACTAGGTGAATTTTTATCCACTATTGTTTTTATCTATGAACACCTCCTTGTGTGCAACATGTCATACTACGAGCCCTTCACGATCCTATAGGGAAATCACATTTATTTTCCCTTCACAGAGCCTTACCTAGGGTGAAATTAGCCTATTTAATGGCCTATTCTCCATTATGTCTTGTTATTGAAGATATGACATGAGAAAGTGGATCTCATAAAAATGGTTCCTCCACTCAAATAATTGAGTATCTTTATCCCCAACATCTTTCATAAGGTATTAATTTTCAACTTGATGTTATTTTGCCTCTTCCCAAATTTAGCTCTGCTTTTCAATGGATATAGTAGTTTTGTTTAATAGGATATTGTATTGGTCATATTACTTATGAAATATGATAAAAAATTGAGTTCAATTGGATTGGACTTCCCATGACATTAAATCTTGAAATCATTCATACCATGACAAAGGGTTTATTTCTATTATTTTTTGTTGACACTACCCATAAAGGAGTGATTATGAATAAATCCTCCACTTGATATGTATACAAATATCTTATCATAATTTTGACATGGACACAATATTTTATGTCTTCTAAGCACATAATTATTTAATTCCCCATCTAGGGGGAGTTTATCAATACACCATTACCTTGCTAGCATTTCATAAACAAAATCACATCCTTTATCAATCATGCAATTTTCCACATACCTTCATAATTTTATACACATACCTTCATAATTTTATTGATAACTAGGTGCGGGACTCTCACCACTCTCAATAGTTTTTTAATATCAACTTGCCCAATACTTGTTTTCTCTATCAAGTGATACACCATAAGATTAAATATTTATTCATATATTTTTATTGAAAAAAAATAATGGCCAATATTATCACTAAAAACCCTAAGAATAATTATCAATAAGGATGGAAAATTACATTGGGGTGATTAAAAATTATAATAAAGGTGTTATCACCCAGAATCCCATTATCAGTACCAAACCCTCTTTTAGTTCTATGCCACTAGCATTGAAATCAATCACTCAACCTGTTAAAGAGTATATTAAGGTAACATAACCCACTAAAGAGTTTACTCACATTGAAATTTGAAATAAAAAACCTAGATTTTATATCACCCCCATGGTTACTAATGTTCTTGATAGCTCACATGTTTCAACCCAACTTTTCTCACAAGAGATCACCCATGGTTCTTTGTCTCTCACCCTAAATTTTTCTCTACATGAAGGATTAAATAATTGGTCTTGAAATCCTTCATGATGGATCTCTTTGGTGTGTTCTTATATCCTTCCACATCGAGAAGCTATGAAGGAAAAAGCTTATGTGGTGGAATATGCAGACTAGTGACCATTTAGACTTTAGGATTTTTTGTAATCCAATAATTCTAATTTAGTACAAAATCATTATGAATCCCTCAAGGTATTTAATGATAAATATATGTCTCTTGACACCCATAATATATTAATAAATTTTCATGGAATATTCAAGTTCTAACATACTCAAACCAGAAGTATGTTATGCAAAACTTTGATAGAAAATTTTGAGATATGGAATTTCTATGCATTCAAGAAGTTAGGATGATGGATCTCATATTCTAAAATTTCAATAAATATATCTATCCAAATATAATAATTTTTAAATTTAACCATGATGTGGATCATGGGGGATTAATTACATTTATTTATTAAAAATAGTGACCAGAGTACATGGACTCTGGCTCTGACCTGCATATCATGTACTCTAAATTTTTTTATATATTGATTAAATTATTTTGGGATCATTAATGTGTATAATTCAAATTAAAATCATGAAAGACAAACATTATGGTTGTGAATTGATAAAAAACTTGAATATTCTCATTTGGATATTTTTGGTGACTTTAAAATGGTAGAGTAACCTGTTGAGAGAATTGGCCATCTACCGATGTGTTAGACAAATAGTGAAAGGGAAGAATGGATTTTAACGTGAAATAAATTTAGGTTTTATGACCCTAATTACACATATTAGCCCATGTCTAATGTTTGGTACACTTTTTCTAATCACTGAAGTGTATCTGATCATGTGTTTAAGCACCTTGATCTGGCTATGATTTCTATTGATCCATACTTTTAATTTTACAATGTATTTTCATTTTTAGTTGAATCAATATCATAATTTTTAATTTTCAATCACTTTTGCATCTAATTTCACTTCATTTTATAGGTATAACAACCCAAAATTAAAAAAATCCAATTCTTTCTTAATATTGTGCTTTTAGAGCATGGTCCACCATGACTCATAATCATAGAGTTTGGAACCTAGTATCACAACCAAATCAGTAGCTAGGTTGGATTTAGTGTTGGTCTAACACTATCACCCACATTGATTGATTTACCTACACCTATGGCTAGTAGTTATCATAGGTAAGGTGGCATTGTTACTCTGATCCCTCGTTTGAGATAAGCTGTGAAGTGGCAATACATGAGGAAACTCCCTTTCATGAAACTTTGCAACCTTAAGTGGCTGAGATTAGGAAATAAATTCAAATTCTATATCATTACAATTCTATGGGGATCAAATCCATTCCCAATTTCATTGGATTAAAGTGGTTGATAGAGTATCCAATAAAGTTTTTCACATGATCAAATATCCAAACATGCCTTTCAATAAATAAAAGCTATTTAGGATGTTAGTCAGTGTATCAATTAAGTTTTTTATATGATCCAAGATTTTGTATGGTGTTACTATAAAATTTTTAGAGACCACGAGCCATCTTATAAGCCTCATCAAAACCTTTTTCATTACCTCTTAGTTTTTACCTACAAGTTAAATTCCACTTAGAGAGTCACTTGAAACATGATGCTCTGCATCAATAACATTCAAAAGGTGACCTTAAAAATGTCCAATAAAAAAGATCATGGATGTGATGGATTTCCCTTTGAGTTATATAAATAAATGTGGGAAACTATTGGGATAGAACCATGTCATGTTTAAATGGAAGGTTATCATACCCACTCTCTGGCACTAATATATACCTTTTATTTCTTTATCACAAATTGAAGTAATTATAAATAAACAAAATGTATACGGAAACCCTTGAACAAAAGTTATTAATAACCCTTGAATAAAAGGTATATACAACATGTATAAAAAATACGTAGGCATTATAGTTCATATGCATTCCTTGAATTAATAATATAACACTTTATCCATAATTATTATTTTATCTCTTTTGATAAATTTTTCACCACAACTCTTTTATACATAATTCTACCCTTTGTATAGTGCAAGACAAAAGCTACCAAGTTATTTTTTCTATCCCCACCCTAAAAAAATAGGAAATTTTTCTACCCATGGGTGATAGATCTCATTTTAAATCTAGGAAAATGTTGAAGATGAAAATGATGGAATAAATACAAGTGTTGAGAGAAAAATAAAGGGAATGAATGGAAACATTTCATTCAATACAGGACACATATGCTATCCCCAATGAACCAACTATCATGGGTAATGATGAAATGAATAATGATGATGAATGCTTACCTAAAATTCTAATTTATATTGTAAGTCCACATTCAAATTATAAATCTTTTAGTTTTGCTGATGATGATAGTATGTATGATGATTTACCCACTAACAATGAATAAAATTACATCTAAACATAAAAGGGTGAAATTAGCAATGAATAAAATTTCATGGAAACATTTAATAGTGAAACTAAAAATAAATTAAACTATATGTGAACACAAAATGAAGAAACTAATAGTAAAGATAACAATACGGAAACACCAAATCAACAAACAATACCATTAGAAACACTTATTAGGATTTTGCATAGAAGACCCATGTACTTAAATGAAGTCAATGAAAATATTTTGAAACCATTGCCTATGAAAATGTCTGATCATCATTCAAAAAAAAATGAAAGAATTTGAGATAATTACTTTGAAGATTTAATTGATACTTGAATATTTCAATTATTTGTTTCATTGATGAATTTGATTAATATGATACCTACAAGGAACTCCCTAAGACTAAGAACATATAATATTAAAGGTGAAAACAAGGTATTTTTTAAAAATCTACATAATGCATACCATACTATAGGTGTTAAATGGTCAAATCATAATAGTGTGTCCCACATTTAGGCATAAAGGGGTCACATACCCTTCCAATATCTCATTAAAATATCTTGAGTTTAGGTTATTGATGATGTGGTTTGGAGTGGTTGAAGTAATATTGGGGCATGCCCAATTGGAAGAACAAAACAAAAAGACTTCATTGAACCATGTATTTTATGTGTCAGCTCACACTTGGCCATCATGGAGGAGGGTTTGAAAAAGAATCTATTGTTGGTCAATTTTAAAATGTGCCCATCCACCATTACTAGAAATTATTAGGTGTACAATAACTAAAAGTGGGGGTGCATAAGTGATGTTATACAATCCAATTCAATTCCCAACTCTTAAACATTCAAAATATGTAATCATGATACAAATAAATTAGCCATTGCAATGAATAAGGAAAATATAGAAAGATCAAGCACATAACACATGATATATGTGGGAAACCCTCTTGGGGAAGAAAAACCACCCTAAATCCCAAAAACACATGGAATAATTGTTCTAAAAGGTATTAAAAACATAATAGTTTAGTTACAACCTATTTCACAATGATCACCTACCCCTAGGATGGTCAAGTCCTTCTAACCTAGATTTTGAGCACCCTCCCAACACCTATACCTTTTAGAAAGTTTCACTTTGCAAGGAGGAACTAACCCCATAAGAAAATAAGAACACCCTTATCTACCTTGAATATATCATCTTGAAAACTTATTTCTACTCTTTAACTAATGACAACCACCTTTGTTTACACTCTTCACCCTTCGCTCTGACTCAAACAACCTCTAAGGCTTACTTGATCAATTTGCCTCTTCTAGGATCATTAGGTCCAATGACCTATGTGTCTTCCTACACCAACTTGATTATATAATAATTTATAATACTCTTCAATATCTGATGGTCCTCACTAATTTGTACCTTCTCTTTCAAATTTTATTCTCTCTTCTTGCATCCACACACACACAACTAACACAATTAGTCTAATTAAACCTTGTACTTCTACCACTTTCTTGGTCTAAACCATATTGGTTAGCCAAGATGCTTACCTTAATTTTTATAAATTTAAAATAGGTCATCATACATATTACATGTAATAACCACACATTCCTTATGTCAGAATATACCTTATTATCCCCAAACCACCATTAGGTCTTGGTGAGACCTAAAATAATTAGGCCTTCATACTCACACGTTACATGTGAGACTACTTGGAATACCTTCATCTTTTACCAATTATTTTATCACATCAAAAATGTCTCAAATATTCTTTTTCTCACTCTGATATGGGTACATTCCACCCATAACACCAACTCAACACTTGAACCTACCAATGAGTTCTCCTTGCTCTTCAGGTCTTCATACACAAAAAACACAGTCTCAAACTTTTGAAGAAACTACTCAAATATTTCACATATCCATATGATTATATCACATGGGTGAAAACTTCAATACCTATATAACACCTCATTATGTTTTAGACACTTTAACACATGCTCTAATCACTTAATTCATCTCTCTCAAAATGACCACTCAGACTGGTCATATACAGTCAAAATATAGTCAATCTATTTTGACTCTCCATATATGATCAGGGGAATATTATAAAAACCAATTCCTTATGATATGCATTATATATTTATATAACATCTCCATACTAATTTTATTCCTTAACTTTACTCAAAACACCTTCAACTTACCTCTTCAAGATAGTCACTCAAACTGTCTATAGCCTCCAATAAACATAGTCAAATTCTAAGAGATTGTTCACACTAAATATGGATTGGCCAAAACACCAATATCCACACATATGGTCATTATGGAGTCTTAAACACTCTTAAATATATATTTCATATTGAAAAATCAAGACAATATAGAAAAAACCTCAAATATCCTTCTCGAGTCATTTATAGATAAAGATCAAACACACAGTCAACTTTGAATATCAATATCTACAACTATACAAATATTATAACACACTTCTCTGGATGAAACTTGAAATCCTATTCAACATTTATTTTTAATCTACCATGAAATTCATCTTTGATCATAGGTCATTAGCATAATACTAAGCACTAGTTTTTCCTTTGTTAATTCAAATGTCAATGGTCATGATTAAACATCAAACACGTTGACCTCATCTCATGTCCTCACATCTTTGATCAAACACACACCATCGATCTTATTTGAAGTAGCTTGGACTTTAAATATCAATGTTGATAATTGATATTTGATCATAACTCCTGAGATCAAGATACATGGCACTCTCACATGCCCTCTACTCACCTTGCAATCAGTCTTTAATGATATTTTACCACTTGGGAGTTCTACATACAATCTAAGCATCATATATATATATATTATATATATATATATATATTATATATATATATATATATATTATATATATATATATATATATATATATATTATATATATATATATATATATATGTATATATATATATATATATATATATATATGATCACCCAATTACCATTAGATCTTCATCTACTAGATTAGATGCTAGCCTTGGAGTTGCTAATCAAACTCTATGATTGTGACACTTTTCACTAATACATTCATTCTTAGGTAGCATTGGCATTTTGACTTCATGCCCATCATTAAATATTTACTAACAAAATCACACACTCTATTAGATCTCCATTTTGTAGATTAAATTATCACTATTAGATATATAATATGATTAAATGCTCATCATTGGATCCTTATCTAGTCAGATTAATTTCACATCATTAGATCTCCCTTTATAAATTTGGCTAAGTATGGGAACTTAGTGAACTCTACCTAAGATGCCAACTTTACACCTAAATATATTTATCTACACATATCCTCATGACCTAAAACTTTGACCACATGATCTCCTCCAATAGTGGAATCCATCCATATATCAAGATGCTCTTGAAACCTTCACATGTGTGAAATATGATATCATCAAAATACTTACTTGATTTTATCTATCAAGATGACTACTTGAGCTTATATATTCATATGACAATTCTAATGAATTCCCTTCACTTACATAGTCACTCTAATCACCCATAAAATCCTATAGGATCTCTATAACATGTCGATACCATCAATATCATCCATCAATTGTTTCACTAAGTCAAACACTGAAGAACAATGTAAAAACATTGAAGCACACTTTGTCATTGTCATTATAGCACACATCACACCTCGTCAACATCTTTGGTCACCTGGAGACATAATTGAGAAACCTAAAACAATATCCCTCTTTTTCATTGATGTCAAACACCAATACAAAGCTTATACTCAGACTTTGTTTCTTTCTTTAGGAACTTTCTCCCCCTTTGACACAATGACAAAGTGGGCTCAACTCTTGATCTTGAAGACATGAAAGACTTCAAGGAATAATTATAAGAAGGGGCCACCTATGAGATATGATATAAACTCCCCCTAACATTGTGCATACCTATTCTTACCTTGAGCTTCTCAAACATGCTCCATGACTAAACTTTTCTTTTATCATACATGGTTTCGATGAAGATAAAACACACATAAACTACATGAACTACATGAACTTACATTAAAAACATTAAGAGGGACTCCCCTATGTCACTTGAGATTAGGAACCATTTTGATCATATTCATACCATTTTCAATAATGGTGAATCAACATAATTTCCTTCATACCTTCTCTCTCAGATTCAACTACACAATCCTCTTATCCTAGGACATGATCATTTACAAAGCTCCATTTTTATGCATGGGGATTCATTACATTGTCAAAGCACCTGACTTGGTTTGATCAAGTCATCATATCAACTTTATTGAGTTCACATCTATAACATACTTATCCATCTCTCTATCATGACTAGAACATCTCATATATGATCCTCCTCACATCATGCACATCTCTTCAAGCCACTCAAGCCATCTGAGTTAGCTCCCCCTAACTCTAAACTTCACCTGGATCATGACATATTCAAAAAGTCTTATCAATGAGCTAGGTCTACCAATAACATTTCAAACACTATCCACACAATCAATGCTCTTATGGAAGAACCAATAGATCTCATATCTTTAGAACATTATGAACTCCAGGGCACACATAAATTGACATATACAAAATTATAAGACCATCTTCATGATATCAAAAATATGAAAACACATTCTCTTATAACATTATGAGATCACCAAAAGATCAATAAATCTATCAACATAAAGAAACACATGGAAACTACCATTCCTTGCTTGTAAACCTTGTACACATAACTTTATTCTTTCATGATAAGGAATATAAGCAACTCTGCCAACTCCAACTCTATCTTCATGAAAATTCAAAATTTATTCATCTTTAGAATAATAAACTCCTTCATGGGATCTATGTATGGAGAAAATACCTATTATTATCATCTAAGGTTATCAAGACATCACTTGAGTCATTTTCCAATATTTTATATACCTTCAAGAGCATTCTACACTAATCTTAGCATATCCTTGTTCAAAGACACTAAACTGGGATCAATATACATTACAAGCATGTCACCAACTGATGAAAACATTACATATTCTTAATCTATTGTTTATGTAGCTTCATATATCAAAATTGAGTCATTAGCATCATGAACACACACCTTAGGGTTTGTAGACATCAAACCCTCAAATCACTTCCTTTCAACTTTTGGGCTAGTTATTTAAGACTAAGAGCAAAATAATCAACCAAATAACATCTATAGGATCTAAAATAAATTGAGAACCTTTCCAAACACTCAAGATAATCTTATTGAGTCTCTACGAGTAATAAAAAACTAACCTTGACACATAGGTCTATCAACAACAAAGTCCTTCATAGTAAACCAACACATCTTCTCATGACCTTTTTTATCCTACAAAATTAATCAAAAACAAAAATCAGCATCCACCATGTATCCTCTTGATTTCCAAGTGTTTATTTGAAGCTTAGAGAGAGACACCCTTTTGACATAATGAGACTAAACTTCCCAAAACTTAGGAGACTCCTATATGTCCATACCTTTGTAGTCCTGCCTCATCATATGATTGAATTTGAATGGATGCTTGACTTCATTCTTTGATTCAAATTTGTCAATAAATGTTGTCAACAGATACTCTTGACTTTCCTTCATTTCAATCTCAGCAAACAAACCATATTTGGTCTCAAACTAATCTCTCTTAATAGACTTAGGTCTCCACATCCATGTTTGACCTCTTCCTTGCATTCTAGGAGCTCCATAAAATTTCTTGTGACTTGAGAACCTATCAACCTTACTTGAACAAAATTTTGCAATATTACCAACATGATGACAATTGAAACAAACAAGATCATTCATACCTTTTACTTGATGATAATTGTGACCTTCCTTTGACTGATTTCTTTTCTTCTTTGACTCTCTAGTGTTAGAGGTACAATCCATTGTGATAGGGGGTGAATTAGTGGTGGAAAATAATACAATTCTATTTCCAAACCCTTACAAATTCTTAAGAAATCAATAAAATCATTTATGAAACATACAAATTATTCATATTAGTGAACAAGGAGGATAAAATAAGGGCACAACACAAAATCTATGTGGGAAATGCTCTTGAGGAATAAAACCCAATCTCAAGCCTACAAACACATAGACTATTGTCCTATAAGATGATAAAAAAATATGAGACTAATCAAGTCCTTCTGATCATGAACTTTAGTCAAGTCCTTTTGGCTAAAGGCCTTTAGTGAAAAAATAGTTCCATAAGGAGTACCTACCCTTAAGATGATCAAATCCTTTTGACCATCTATTCGGCCAAGTCTTTTTGACCAAAGGTCTTTAGTGAAACCCTATTTCATTAGGAACAATTAGATTTAAGGAATACCAAGTCCTTTAGACCCTCCTTTGAATGAAAACATCCACCTTAGAATTGATATCTTCAACACCTAATGATGAATCTCTATTTATCTAACCCCTGCACAAACTTTCTCTCTATCTCATATAAGTCTCTCACAAAGGCATGCCACAATCTCTCTCCTTCACTCAAATAATCCTCATATACATACTCATAACTCTTTGATCATATTCAATATACAAGATAACTATTCTAACATCATAATTATGACCTATAGGTCATACACATAGTCAACAAACTACTCTGCTCATCAACTCATCAATAGACACACTACCTATCCTTATCTTCATAATTCCAATGCTCACATCTCACACAAGCCTCTCCAAATATAGAAACCAACACATATGGTTTCATTATATGTAGATAATTCATGAATTATAAAGTATAAAATATTTCCTTTTTGGCCACAATACCTAATTTCATCTCACATGGGTCACACTTAAGCACAATCTACTTTCAAATAGGCCTAAGTCACTTTTCAGTCCTATGGAGACCTATTCAGTTATTTGACACTTCTCCAAGAAAAATAAAACATAAAAACACTTTCCAAATTCATAGACCCATTCCACATGTCCCTTTTGACATCCTCAAATTATCACTGTCACCAAAACACTCTTATGCTAAAGTGAAATTTGCTCAAATAACACTCTATGCACACAATCACCATGAATGGATACATAGTCAAATTATAAAACTTTGTTCATTTTGAATACAATTGATCACACCTTCATAAGACTCATATAACATTTTATATAATCTAAAACACTCATAAAATTACAATTCATCAAGAGATATCGAAACAATATCAAAACAAGCTTGAACAATCTTCTCAGGTCACTTACAGTCTAGGTATGAACACATAGTAAAATTTGAACCTTGATATATTTGACTGTACACACTTCTAGATCTTAAAATTAGGTTCATTAGATGCACCATGAAGTCCTCTTCATCTTTTATTTTTTTAGCATGAACAAATTTATCCTAGATCAAAAGTTATAGCCAAAATACAGATCACTAGTTTTTCCTTTGCAAATTCAATTATTCAAATGCAAACAATCATAATTAAACTTTGAACACCATGCTCTCATCTTGTGTCCTTATTGATAATATTAAATATGTACCATTGATCTTGTTTGATATTTAAAACATAGTCTTAAAATATCAAATGTTAAACCTTGACCATTTCCTTCATCTCATGCTCTCACTCAGCTCAGCCAATCACACTCCATTGATCTTATTGTAAGGAAATCAATCTTTAATGATGTTAAACTTTAGTCACTTTAACCACTTTGACCTGATACGCTCCATTAGATCAATATATATGAAATCCTGATCACTATTGTATATTTTGATGTATCTCAGTATGTATCTTGGATCAACATTAAACATCGATCATTGGGATCCATCTCACTGCTTCCAAACATCTTGGAAAAAATGTGCTCGATCAATATTCTCAAGACATGCTCAAACTTTAACTCTTGTTAGGGTGTGGAGCTAAAATCTTCAACTATGCAGACGAAGAAAAGGAGGTTGCTGAAGACCCAGAAGCACCGACATCGGCAGCATGACCAACGTCGGTCATGATCAGTGTAGAAGGAAACTGACGTCGGTAGGGAGTCGACCGACGTCGGCAGCACCAAGCAAGCAGGACCTGATGTCGATCGCCTATGTGTTCTAGAACTGTTCATTGCATGAACAATTAGTTTAGTGAATGGAGTGTTTGCATGTAAAGGCTATTTCGAGTCTTGAGCTGTGTGGATAATTCTAGTAAACTAAGAGTCTAAGTTATTGTTTAAGTCTGGGATCTATTTATAGACCCATTGGCATGTATTGTAAAGTGTGCTAGTGAAGAGAACAAAGTGTGTGTTTCTCCTAGTTCCACAGATGAGCTAGAAAGGAAGGCAAGGAAGATCCTTCCATTGTAAGTATGGTCTGTTGAATTGCAGGTTACAGGTTCATGGGAGATCAACTTGAAGTACTATAGAGTGCTTGGTGTACTGGCAGGGTTATTACTGACTGGTTGGAGAGGTGAACACCAATTCTATGTGTGAGTTGGATGTTGGGACCATTTTTGGTAGGAGAGTGTTTTGAAGAAGAATTACTGTACACTTGAGGTGTGGGAAGCCTCTGTAAGGTGAAAGAGTGTGGCGGCTCTTTATTGTATTCTTTTCTGTACATATGTTGATACAAGATAGTGTATTGTCTCTCATATTCTGTGTTATTGGTGAATTCTAGTTACTTGTGTTTCTGGTATATTTCCACATGTTTAATTTCTTAATTTTGGTAATCATATTGTGCTCTTTCTGAGGAGCAAGATCCTAAAAAGTGGGATCAGAACAAGTGTGTTTGTTCTTGGATTCCCTGACAACTGGTATCAAAGCATGTTTGTTGTTCTAGGTACCTGACAAGTGGTATCAGAGCCTGGTTGTAGTTTCAAGAATCTGATACCAACAAGTGGTATCAGAGCTTTAGGTTGGGATACTAACAGGTTGGATTAGATCTGGTTAGTGTGTGTTGATTATAGGTTACTCACAGGGGTTTTTGTTTGAGTGGGAGTAGAGCAATGGCAGAAGACAGTAAGCTACGAATGGAGAAGTTTAATAGTAGGAGGTCCACGTCCAGGTATGGCAGAATAACCTGCTGGAAATGTGGAAAGAAAGAGAAGGAAAAAGAATATTGTTGGTTGGTAGTAGATCAACATGAAGGACATGAAGAAGAAGCAGATGTTGCAGATTTCATTGCACAGGATGCTCTGGTATGTTCTTTGGATAAAGTAGAATCTTGGGTTTTAGATTCTGGTGCCTCTTTTCATGCATCCCCAAATAGGGAATTTTTTCATGAGTATGTCCAGGGAGACTTTGGAGAAATTTGTGTAGGGGATGGAAAGCCTTGTCAGATGGTTGGCAAAGGGAAAGTGAAGCTGAAATTGTAGACATGTAACATATGGGTGTTGAAGGAGGTCATGCATGTCCCAGTTCTGGAGCGGAATTTGATTTCTGTAAGAATTTTGGGTGATGAGGGTTGCACAGTAACTCTCACAGCCGACTCTTGGAAGGTTACCAAGGGTGCACTTGTTGTAGCAAGAGGTAAGAAAGTAGGTACACTTTATCTATCTACTTGTATTACTGATTCTCTTTTTGGGTTATCTACTTCAGCTGTAGATTCGAAGATGTGGCTTAATAGGCTTGGTCACATGAATAAGAAGGAGATGCATGTTCTTGAGTCAAAGGATATGCTTTCAGATTTGGAAGGCATGAATCAAGATTTTTGTATGCAGAAGAAGAAGGTGACATTTCTTGAGGAATCTGATGTTCGTGACAAGAACAAGAAAGCCTTGGTTTTCAAGGAGAAGGTGACAGACAGAGTTCAGCACAAGGGGCAGAAGAATTCTGAGTAGATCAAGGGTGATTTGGACAACGGTTTGATCCAAAAGGAGCTCATGGGTAGAAGTCAGTTCTCACAAGCAAAACACAGAGACCGACGTCGGTAGGAAAACTGGCATCAACGTCCATATAGGGACTGACATCATCTACATGCAGACTGATGTTGGTGACTCAAGGCAGATAAACACCGGCGTTGGCAAGGAAGAACTGACGTCGGTGATGAGGCAGTCACAGGGAACTGACATCGGTCGGGTGCAGACTGGAATGTGACCGGCATCAGTCACTGAGATGAATTTTGGGTGGACAGCAAGTTGTCAAGGAGTCTCAAGTGCCCATATGGAGGACTTAAAGGGTAGGTAAGCCTCAAATTCGTCATTTCCCTTCTTTACACTACTTGTTGCTCACTTATGGTAAATAACTAGGAAGTTATTAAAGAAGCAGAGCAGGTAGATCTAGGAAATAGTGGGAGCTTGGCATGGATGGAGGATGTGATTCCTTGGAGGAGAACCAAACAGGAGTTTTTGGTGGAGTTGCCAGCTGGAAGTAAGCACTGAGAGACGAATGGATGTTTAGGATGAAGAAGAGTGGAAATGGATATGTGAGACGGAAGATTAGGGTATATGGTCTTGTATAAGCTGTAGGGCAATGGAGGTTTGATCATTGTGTTTCTCTTTACCAGGTTGGATAATATTAGCTACATTATCCTATTACTGTATGTTGTGCTTGTTGCAGGGTTACATATACAGGGTATTGCTGAACTAAAGGTAAAGCTAGTTCAGGGGTGTGTCATGGAGAATCTAGGAGCAACAAGATTCTTTGGCATGAGTGTGTTCTAGGGACATGGAAGGTCATATGTTGACTTTGTTTCAGGATGATTGTGTGAGACCGGTTAGCACGCTGATGGTTGGACAGTTCACAGAACAGTGTCTTGATTCACATAATAAGGTTAAGTGCATGCTATGTACTAGACCTAAGTTTTCCCAAGCAGTGGGAGTTGTCACAAGTTTGGAGCCAATCTGGGAAAGAAGCATTGGAGGGCAGTTTAGTGGATTCTTAAAGGGACCAGCAGCAGGTGCACATGCTATGCAGGTTTAATTTATTTTCTACATGGTTTGTAGATGTGGATGTGGCAGGTGATTTGGGTGATAGGTGTTGCACTACAGGTTTTGTGGTGGGTGGTCTTCAAGAGTGATCTTGAAGAGGGATACAGAGCCAAGGGAACAAACTAGATAGTGTATAGGTACAAGTACAGTTGCAGTTGTTTATCTCCAAGTGGGAGATTGTTAGGGTGTGGAGCTAAAAGCTTCAACTATGCAAACGAAGAAAAGGAGGTTGTTGAAGACCCAGAAGCACCAAAGTCGGTAGCATGACTGATGTCAGTCATGATCAGTGCAGAAGGAAACCGATGTCGGCAGGGAGTCGGCCGACATCGGCAGCACCAGGCAAGCAGGGACCGATGTTGGTCGCCTGTGTGTTCCAGAACTGTTCGTTGCACGAACAATTAGTTTAGTGAACGGAGTGTTTGCATGTAAAGGCTATTTCGAGTCTTGAGATGAGTGGATAATTATAGTAAACTAAGAGTCTAAGTTATTTTTTAAGTCTGAGATCTATTTATAGACCCATTGGCATGTATTGTAAAGTGTGCTAGTGAAGAGAACAAAGTGTGTGTTTCTCCTAGTTCCACAGATGAGCTAGAAAGGAAGGCAAGGAAGATCCTTCCATTGTAAGTATGGTCTATTGAATTGTAGGTTTTAGGTTCATGGGAGATCAACTTGAAGTACTATAGAGTGCTTGGTGTACTGGCAGGGTTATTACTGACTGGTTGGAGAGGTGAACACCAATTCTCTGTGTGAGTTGGATGTTGGGACCGTTTTTGGTAGGAGAGTGTTTTGAAGAAGAATTACTGTACACTTGACGTGTGGGAAGCCTATGTAAGGTGAAAGAGTGTGGTGGCTCTTTATTGTATTCTTTTCTGTACATATGTTAATACAAGATAGTGTATTGTCTCTCATATTCTATGTTATTGGTGAATTCTAGTTACTTGTGTTTCTGGTATATTTCCACATGTTTAATTGCTTAAGTTTGGTAATCATATTGTACTCTTTCTAAGGAGCAAGATCCTAACAAGTGGGATCAGAACAAGTGTGTTTGTTCTTGGATTCCCTGACAACTGGTATCAGAGCATGTTTGTTGTTCTAGGTACCTGACAACTCTTGCTAAAATGACTAAGTATGGGGATCATTGTAATCTGCCTGGAAGGTTAGATTTGGATCTTAATAAATTTTGTTGTGCTTTGATGTATGATCTCAAATTTGGACCATAAGATCTCTTCACATAGGATAATCCATCCACATACTAATCAACTCCTGGAGCCTTCACATGAGTGAGATATATCTCCATTTAAATGCCTTCTCAAAAACTTCTATCACAGAGCCAACTATGCCAAAACCTACTTGGAAGGATAACTTTGTACAAACATATATTTTTATGTTCTTCAGCACAGGATCTAAATTTTAGCAAAATAAACTAGGCTCAAAACTAGGAAAACCCATATGATCATTTTATTATTATATATCCACATGTGATATGAAATCATCAAACTACTTATTCAACTCTTTCTTGCCTTATGCAAAATTGGCTACGGGAAAATACTGTCAAAATACCTGGGAGCCAAAATTTGTCCTTGCATATCTTTTGATTTGATTTAGAAGATGAAATAATATTTAACACAAATAAAATAGGGACTAATGTGATCACAACCATATGACCAACTCCCCTTGAATCATTCCCACATGGTAATGGTGATGTCATCAAACTGCCTACTCAGATTTTGTACCATTGGACCCAAAACGTCTAGATGAACATAATGAAGAACTAGATAAATGCCACTCATGAACACAACCTATCAAATCATAAAAAACTTCTTATGTGACCACTTTTACGTCATCAAATCACCATACAAATCATTAAACCTTTATAACCAAGCCAAAAGTGAAGATCAACCAAGCCAACTTCAAGCAAACAAGGACATACACATCATACACTTTATCATTATCACTTAAATTATCAAGGCACTTCATCCAATCACCTAGACACTAACATGACATCACCATGCCATATTTAAAAATACTCTAACAATATCTCCCTGTGTCATTGATTTCAAAACCCATCATCATTGATGTCAACACTCATCAAACAACTCACCTTTCTTCTCTATTTTCAACCACTCTCCAAACAAGAACTTCCTCCCCCTTTAACACAATGACAAAGTGGGCACCAAATGATCCTAAGGACTTGAAAAGACTATCAATAAGAGTATACCATCTTATAAATATAATACAAACTCTCCCTTACCTTGATCCTACCTCTTCTTTCCTTGCACTTTCCTCTTGCTATATGCCAACATACTCTTCAACCAAACACTACAACCAATGAAGAAAGAAAACAAAAAAACACTAAAATATTGATATAACTCACCAATAAATATCTGAGATGGACTCCTCCTAATATATATGATCCATTGCATCACTTGAGCATCTTAAGATCTCCATATACAATGAAGAACCACCATATAGGGTTATAATCCTTCTCACTTAGTCTACCACCATGACCAACAAGATAAATTCATACCACTCACTAATAAAGAAACATGTTATAAACCAACTTGAGAAATCATCTTGAAATATACATACCATGTTATTTTGGAGTAATTAAGCAAAACACCAAGTCTTCATACTAGGCCTATCTAGACTCCTTGTAGCCCTAACTAGAACTTACAGAGCCCACAAATTTTAGTATACACATCTTCATAACCTAAAACTTCATATCTGGAGCATTATCATATGACCCCCTCAAGTACACCAATTTTCATCTCAAAGGTCATCAACTACAACATACTTCCTTCACAAACCTACTAGCTAATTATGCCTCCATCTTGACAAAAATCTAAATAACTTGAAATCCACAAACCTTCAAATCTATGTGAAGCTTGATTTGAAAACCCATTCAACCCATTAAATATATTAAGAATCCTTAGACCTCAAATCATAAGGCAAACCACTTTTTTGGCAAAGCTCAAAAACCTATAATTTTAAAACAAACAGAGTCAACAAACTTCTTTATGGTGAACATCCACCTCTGAAACTTATTGCACACCTAAAGATAGTCCCCACACACTCTTGGACCAAGATTTGAGGCTTCATACCTTTGGGAAACTTGACTTCCTATACCCCATTTTAGGACCTGCATACTCTTAAGCACAAACTAAGAAACCTGAGAGCAAACAAGAATCTCCAATTTGACTTCAACATGTCTTCAGACCACAAAACCACTTGGATAATACTATAACAATGTAAACATAACTTTCTATGAAAAAATATCATCTTGAAAAATAAAAAATGCTTTTATGCCACTTGAAAAACTTAAAATAGACCCTGTAGACACTACATACACAACAACACTTGTTTCTGTACTTGAAAGGAACCTTTAAAGAAAAATATATAAAGACACCCTCTGTACCTCAATGATCTAAAACAAAAATAACTCCTCATATTATTATTCCTCATTGAACATCTTGTACTTATGGTTCTTCTTCTTCTTCTTCTTCTTCTATGGTTTAAGAGAAAACACTTCCTTATCCACTAGAACATTCTCCTTTTCTTCTATGATTGGATTATCAATACATGGAGATAAAATAAGTTCATAACATACCTTTTCATCTAAAGAATATTCCTTGCATCTTAGAACATCATCATATGAAACTTGTTCAACAACAACCAGATGTTTACTGAGATCCATAATTACCTTAAAACTAGCCTCAACCAAAACCTTGGTCTTCTCCTTGAGCTTGGTCTCTTCATTCACAACATGAATAGAAAATGAGAGCCCTTGGAAAATTTCAACTTCTGTAGCAGTGTCTACCATAGCAAAAAGATTACTTAGACCTGTAGTCTCATCATGATTCATAATTATCACCTTTGGTATCCATGAGTTAACTTGCATTCTTCCTTACATTCTAGGAGCCTGATTGAATCTTTTCCAACTTGTAGGACTCTTCTTGCATAACCTAGCAATGTGACCTCTTTATTCACAATTGAAGCATACCATACTTTTTAAAACAAGCTCTTTTTTCCTTTCCATATTAAGACAAAATATTTCAATGTGTCTTTTGACATAACAACTATAGGACTCAACATTTCTTGAAGGAAACTGAGCTTGCCTTACCTTAAATGGATAATGTTTTTCATAGTGTCCCACATCATGACAGTTAAAACACTTAACCTTGCTTACACCTTTTGACTTATGGCCTCCATCATAGTTCCAAGAAAATTCATTTCTAATAGGTCTCTTGAATTCTCTATCCCTTGACCAAATTGATTAGAAGTATAGTAGTAACCATTGAAATTTTCACACCTCATGGCATTTAGTTGTCTAATCTAGTTTGACTTCATTCTACCAACAACTTCATTCCTTGATTGATGATTTGTCTTCAAAGGTTGATCCACGTTGCTCTTAATTACCTTCATGTCAACTTGAGAAGCAAATTTGGCCTCTTCATTAAAACCCAATCCAATTCTATCACTAGATGACTTTTGACTCTTTAGAAGATTATCCAGATCATTAGAATTTTGCTAAACTTGATAAAATATTTCACCTTCTTCATAACATTCTCTAACTTAGATTTCAATGACTCATTTTCAATTACATACCTTGAAAATTCATCCTCCTTTTCTTTCAGGCATGTAGATAGGATTTCCAATTGATAATTGAAATGTTTGACATATCTTCATGTTCCTTGGCATCTTCATCCATTCTTGCCTAAAAAAAATGAATTTTTCCTCAAATTAATTGAGTTTAGATTTCATATTATTATTGATATTCTTCTCAATCTTCAATTATTCAAGAGCATTCATCAATTTAGTCTCACATTCCACCTCATCTCTATCAACATATGAATCACTCCAAGTAGACTCTATTTGATGCAAGAAACTACCTTCCTCAGCTATGAAGAGAGCTTCATCTCTAGTAGGACCATCCTCTTCATGATAATACTTTGAGTCACTATCTTCACTCTCATCTGATGAGTTGTAATCTCTATTAGTGTAGAGAATATTCTTGTTCATGAAATACTTCTTATTATCATACTTTTTGAATCCTTTCTTCCTCTTATCAGACCAGAATGTCTTTTTATCTTCATCTTGATTTTCACCATCATCTTCATCATTATCCTTCTTATAATTATGAGGGAACTTATTATCAAAATGTCTTACTTCTCCATAATTGAAGCATTTGAGGGAAAGTTTATCCTTATACTTGCCTGAACCTATTTTTAATTTTATTGAAATCAAAGCAATGAGTTCATCCTCATCACTATGAGAAATGTCATCCTCCTTGGGTTTCTTATATTGAAACTCTCTTTTTGGCTTCATCTCTATCTTGATTGTTGCTTCCTTCTTTAGTCGTATATCATGATTTAATCTCATCTCATATGCAGTAAGGTTTCCATATAATTGATCCATCTTTAACTGAATAAGATCATGAATTTATTCTATAGAAGATAATTTTGGATCAAACTTGAGGGATAGAAAAATTAATAGCTTTTAAACTATAGTAGCCTATTTAAGGTTCTCTCCAAGACCTCTAATGGTGTTTATAATCTCATTAACTCTCTGTAGAAAGGATGTCACAACATCTTCTTCTTTCATCTTGAGGTTCTCAAATTATCTTCAGTGAGTCTGAAACTTAACCAACTTAACCTTTGAATCTCTTTCAAAAATAGTCTTCAATTTATTCCATATTTCCTTGGTGGATGTATAATGATTAACTTTGGTGAACTCATTTATTGTAAGACCACAAGTGATGACATTCATTGCCTTAGATTTGTTCTCAAATAGATTCTTGTGTATAACACTAGATGGAGTAATAGTAGGAGAAACATAACCATCTATAATATATTTCCATATAACAAACCATAAGGACATAATGTATGTCTTAATCCTTGCACTCCAAAAGTCATAATTAGATCCATTGAAAATCAGTGCTTACTAGTAGAGAAACCACCTTGCACATTCTGACTAGCCATTGTACCTTAGATCACCTTCAAGATGTCAAGCCTTTACCAAAAGACCTACTTGATACCAATTGTTAGAGGTACAATCCACTCTAGGGGAGAGGGTGAATCAGTGGTGGCAAAAAAACCAATTCTATTTCCAAACCCTTGAAAATACTTAATCAATCAATACAATAATTTATGAAGAATACAGATCATTCATAACATTGAACAAGGATGTGTTGATGATTTAAAATTGCGCTTGATTCTAATCAACAACAATGGGAAGTTTCAAGATATGGGACTTGCGTCTTGGAACAACTTCCATATTTTAGAGAAGTTGGCTCTTCTTTAAATTGAGTAGATACTGGGAAAAGGGATAGGAGTTTAATTAGAAACACAATGCAAGAAAGAAAATCTAATCTATGGTGATGCGCCTGAGATGTAATTCAACCTTAATCTTGAGCACAGTGAGACTATATGTAGGATTCATTTAAATTTAAGAGCAAACAAGTGCATGATCAATGTAAAAGATTAAAACAATAGAAACAAAGGCTCACAAAATAGACTTCTTTTGCTGAGATACAGAGAATGTCAACAAAGGCATAGGGTTCAATCTTCTTATTTGAATTTTCTGATCACATAAGAGGCACATAAACACATACAATTATGTAAACCTTCTAACTCAAGACAACGAGACAAAAGCAAATGACATTCCTAATCACAGTTCTAGAAAATCTACAGTCTAGAATACTTTTACAAATGACACAGATAATATCAACAAAGGCATAGGGTACAATCTTCTTATTTGAATATTCCAGTCATACAAAAGGCGTAGAAACACGTACAGTTACATAAAACTTTCAACTCAAGAAAATGAGACAAAAGCAAATGATATTACTTGGCCACAAGCTCTAGAAAATCTAGACTCTTTACAATAATTCTCTCTCAAAAATTCTCTCTAATCATGGATCCCCTTCTGGTGATCTTTGCACCCTTATTTATAGCCTCAGATTCACTCCAGATTGTCTACTTGTTCCCAATCTAATGGCCCAAATCAAATCTTCTCCTAACTAAAAGTGTCTAATAGAATATATCTTATAGATTCTGAAATGCTTCTTCTTCTGGCAGTTCATTGGCTGAAACAGATTGCAGGATGCTCCCTTCTCTTGAATGCTAGGTGACACTTAGCCAATTTCTTATTATTAATTTAGCAATCACCAGAGGTTGACACTTGTCATGTTCTGCAGCAGCCATTGAAGACACGTGACACTTTCCACGTAAATTATACTCTTTTGTGTCTTTGCTCAGCCATGTTCCACCTTTGACACTTGTCTCTATCCACTTTCTCAAAACTTGAATAGCTTAACAAAAATAAGACTCACTGCATCTCTTACTCGAGCAACTTTGAAAATGGGCATAGGGACAGGTGGCAATCTCTGCTTGCTTCAACTTAGGACATGTGGTAATCTCTACTACTATTTAGCTATACTGTGGAAACGTTCGGGACACATGCTAGGCTCCTACGGATGGTGACACTTGGCAGCTTCTATAGATTTTTAGAAATAAAACCTGGGACCCACCACAGTCTTTATCAGCAATGAAACATGAGAAAGATCTTTCAGAGCATCTTCCACTGCTTCTGGGAATGTAGTAGAAAGGGCTCGGTAGATGACACTTGAATGGTTTGGTTGTGCCTTACTGCCTTCCGAAAGGGCACTTGACTCTTTGGTTTTTTGGGATGCTCTTTTGAACTTCCCAATTGTACTAAACCGTTGAACTGATCGATTGAACCAAAAATGGTTTAATGGTTCAACACTGTGCACCATTTACACATGAACCGAGGCATTAAACCAAAAATATTAAACTAAGGCATTGAACCAAATATTGAACCAAGGCATTAAACTGAACATATCTCAGATGCTGACACATGGTGACTTATGCTCTCTTTAGCTGGGATACATGGCAGCTTCTGCCACTTTTACGAAAAACAACACTGAGACCTTCCGCTATTGCCACTTGGCACTTTCCACCTGATCTCGATACTTAGATTTTTGAAACCTTCCACTGCAAAGAGATAAAACATGGGTGTCGATATGTAACTACAGACGCTGACACTTGGCACATTCTGCTGAGCTACTAGGAGACACGTGGCACATTCTGACTAACTCATAGAAAGTATGAAAGGTGCTTCAGATGATGATACTTGGCATTTCTTCTTGAGAAGGATGCCTTAGACGATGACACTTGTTAGCTTCCACTTTACTCCAACAATTAGACAAAAATTAATCAAAAGGAAAATAGAGTTCGTACTCTATATCACAACTTCGCCATCTCGGACCAACGAATGCGAGGACAAAATTTGGTAGTGCGCAACTGAAAAAATAGGATCAAATGTAGATTAATTTTTTACTCTACAGTTACTGGCAACCCCAAGGACTTCTGAGCCTTCTAAAAAAGAAACCACAACTCCCGCTAGATCAAAATTGTGGCAACAATCACAACTTCAGTAAGGCCATCTGATAAACAAACCATTCAGCATCAAATAGCCCCTGCTTATTTTGCAACTCCTAAAAATCTAAATCAAGGTTAATGATATCCTTGTATGAAAACTCAGAAAAATATGAACTGCAACCTTCAATTGGAATTCAAGCTGGATCAAAATAGCTTCCACTTCTAGCATTGACGAATCAGACACATCTGGGGAATTATGTAGATTTGAGAGAGACTTAATGTGTCAAGTGTCTTGAAAATTTTGAAAAGATTTTGAGCTACGGCCACATGCTCATAGAACACTTATTTAAAAGAGAGAGTGGGAAAGAAAAATGGGAAATCAAAAGCAATACGGAAAGGGGAAACTACTATATACAACTAACTAGGTATATTTGCCTCCCTCCTAGATCAAAAGGAAAATTTCTAAAGTTTCCTTAATGGCTAGAAGATTTATGGTGCTAGACAAATGGCTGAATGGGATGGAGCTCTGGTGACTTGCTCATCCTGCTTGCCACCTTGATTGGCCTGCATCTAAGTGAATCAGAGTCACCATTTTCCCCAACATATACATACTCTTCTTGTTATTGAAAGCTTGTCAAATGCTGGTTCTTCATACTATCATGTCTCATCAAGAAATCGATGGCTATTGGTTCTCCACTCTGTGTCTTTTGATATACATCATCTTTGGGCTTATCTTCTTCTGCCTCATGCTCGGGTTCCATTGCATGATCATCCTCCTTGATGACTTCAACCTCTTGAAAGGATAAGTCTGAAAGCTTTCATCCCATCTACATACTTATTTGAGCCTCAATGCTCTCTTTTCCACCTGAAGCCAGCTCACATCCTTCTTAAAGAATAGTGTAACCTGCCCCAATGACTTCAAACAAGTCATTCAAAACATGATCAGTTTCATTCTCAGGTTTCATTGCATGATCATCCTCCTTGATGACTTCAACCTCTTGAAAGGATAAGTCTGAAAGATTGCATCCCATCTGCATACTTATTTGACCCTCAATGTTGTCTTTTCCATCTGAAGCCAGCTCACAGCCTTCTTGAAGAATAGTGTAACTTTCCCCAATGACTTCAAACAAGTCATCCAAAACATGATAAAAATTATCTCTTTTTCATTAGAGATAGAAGCAAAAGCTTGTGACTTGTCCTCTGGTTCATCAAAGGGTGTACCTATGGTTATTTCCTCCTCATCTACACTCATGAAATCTTCTTGACTAGCCATGAACTGAGCATAATCCTTCGCATACTTATTTGCTTCCTCCAAAATATATTCCTCTTTGAAAAGGGATAAAGAAGAAGACTGATGGTTATACATATGTAGAAGAGGAGATAATTCTTGAGCTAGAATCGAATGTTCTTATTCTTTCCATTTGTCCATCACTTCATCTATATCAGATGTAGCTTGATAGATCTCTTGGAGGGATGTAGATGGGGTGTGTTCAAATGAAAGATCTTCTGCTTGATCATCATCATGAGTGAGAGCAGCTGCAACCTCTTCAAGGCTTTGAGCAAAACCTTTCTCCTCCTTCTTTCTGCTCCATGATTCCATTGTTTTTTTCCAACTCATGACCTTATGACCAGGACTTTTCCCTTGGGAATAGGTATCAATTTTATCTTCTTCAAGATCCCTAGCTGGTTCATGATTTTCCCTCTTCCAACTCAGAATTTGGACATCATGTTGAGAGATCTGAGGATTGGTAGAGGAGGTATTTTTTGGCATAGGCTCCTCTCTAAGGTCTGAAATCTCTATCTCTCTTTCTCTAAGCAATCTCATCTTTGCTTCTAATTCCTCAACTTGCTTAGCTAGATTTTATTGAAAGAGTCTTTCTTGGAGCTCATAAGAATCATCATAGAAGTGGGGATTGCATGAAGGTTGTGATGAAAAACAAGAAGATTCTTGAGGAAGGGTGGGAGGGACTTGAAGGAGAAGTGAGCATTTATATTCCACTTCCCTTGCTACCAACATAGACTCGACATTATTGGGGAAATGACCTTGACAGGTTCGACTTGGCTCATCAGTAGGGGCTGCGTATGTCTGATATGAAACTTGTGGTAGTGGATATGCATGTGGATAGACTTGGTAAGGTAGTCTCTCATGAATACTCAGCTTCTCTTCTAAAAATGCAATCAAGCCACACACATACAACATCTCATATGTAAGCCTTTGCCAATTTGCTCTTTCAATGGAATCCCATTCACTTTTAATCAGATCTACGACATTTCTTACTTTATGGATGACATGATTAGGAATTTCTTGGCCACATCCCCTTCTATTGTCAAGCTCTAATACATATTTTTTATATCTCAGTAATGTTTTTTTGAAGGTGGAAATGAGATTAGGTTGAGCATGAGATGTAACATATTGGGAAGATTGGGCATAAGACTGATATCGCTCATGACAAGGCTGAGGCTGGTCGTATCAGACCTATGAAGGGAAAAAATTATAACCATATGCATCCTTGTTTCTTTATGTGTTCCATGAGCAACCTAATCTTGATTAAAAATATATGAAGGGGCATAAGACCCATAGCTCTGAGTAACTAAATTATACATACCAAATGGTGATTTCTTGATGATAACAGGACTGCTTAATTGGCTAGTTCAACTCAGAGTCGCCGTTGGTGTTGATAAAATAAAAACCTCCAAAGGCTGGTTGGCCAAAGAACACACCAAAAATTATTTAACTCCTTGAAATATTCATCCCACCAGGCATGCCAAAAATTGTTGATGATTTAAAATTGTGCTTGATTCTAATCAACAACAATGGGAAGTTTCAAGATATGGGACTTCCGTCTTGAAACAACTTCCATATTTTAGAGAAGCTGGCTCTTCTTTAAATTGAGTAGATACTGGGAAAAGGGATAGGAATTTAAATTAGAAACACAATGCAAGAAAGAAAATCTAATCTATGGCGATGCCCCTGAGATGTAATTCAACCTTAATCCTGAGCACAGTGAGACTATATGTAGGATTCATTTACATTTAAGAGAAAACAAGTGCATGATCAATGTAAAAGATTGAAACAATAGAAACAGAGGCTCACAACATAGACTTCTTTTGCTGAGATACAGAGAATGTCAACAAAGGCATAGGGTTCAATCTTCTTATTTGAATTTTCTAATCACATAAGAGGCACAGAAACACATACAGTTATGTAAACCTTCTAACTCAAGACAACGAGACAAAAGCAAATGACATTCCTAATCACAGTTCTAGAAAATCTACAGTCTAGAATACTTTTGCAAATGACATAGATAATATCAACAAAGGCATAGGGTTCAATCCTATTATTTGAATCTTCCAGTCATATAAAAGGCGTAGAAACATGTACAATTATATAAACCTTTCAACTCAAGAAAATAAGACAAAAGAAAATGATATTACTTGGCCACAAGCTCTAGAAAATCTAGACTCTTTACAATAATTCTCTCTCAAAAATTCTCTCTGATCATGGATCTCCTTCTGGTGATCTTTGCACCCTTATTTATAGCCTCAGATTCACTCCAGATTGTCTACTTTTTCCCAATCTAACGGCCCAAATCAAATCTTCTCCTAACTGAAAGTGTCTAATAGAATATATCTTATAGATTCTAAAATGCTTCATCTTCTGGCAGTTCATTGGCTGAAACAGATTACAGGATGCTCCCTTCTCTTGAATGCTAGGTGACACTTAGCCAATTTCTTATTATTAATTTAGCAATCACCAGAGGTTGACACTTGTCATGTTCTGCAGCAGCCATTGAAGACACGCAGTGATTTCCACATAAATTATACTCTTTTGTGTCTTTGCTTAACCATGTTCCACCTTTGACACTTGTCGCTATCCGCTTTCTCAAAACTTTAATAGCTTAACATAAATAAGACTCATTGCATCTCTTACCCGAGCAACTTTGAAAAGGGGCATAGGGACAGGTGGCAATCTCCACTTGCTTCAACTTAGGACACGTGGAAATATCCGCTACTCTTTAGCTATAATATGGAAATGTTTAGGACACATGTTAGGATCCTATGGATGGTGACACTTGGTAGCTTCTGCATATTTTTGGAAATAAAATCTGAGACCCACCACAGTCTTTATTCAGTAATGAAACATGAGAAAGATCTTTCAGAGCGTCTTCTACTACTTCTGGGAATGGAGTAGAAATGGCTCAGTAGATGACACTTGGTAGCCTCCACTTGAATGGTTTAGTTGTACCTTATTGCCTTCTGAAAGGGCACTTGAATCTTTGGTTTTTTGGGATGCTCCTTTGAACTGCCCAATTGTACTAAACCATTGAACTGACTGATTGAACCAAAAATGGTTCAATGGTTCAACACTATGCACCATTTACACATGAATCGAGGCATTGAACCAAAAATATTGAACAAAGGCATTAAACCAAAAATTGAACCAAGGCATTGAACCAAAAATATCTCGGATGCTGACATGTGGTGACTTCTGCTCTCTTCAACTAGGATACATGGCAGCTTCTGCCACTTTTATAAAAGCAACACTGAGACCTTTTACTATTGCCACTTGGCACTTTCCACCTGATCTCGATACTTAGATTTTTGAAACCTTCCTCTGTAAAGAGATAAAATGTGGGTGTTGATATGTAACCACGGACGCTGATACTTGGCACATTCTGCTGAGCCGCTATGAGACACGTGGCACATTCCAACTAACTCATAGAAAGTATGAAAGGTGCCTCAGACAATGACACTTGGCATTTCTACTTGAGAAGGATGCCTCAGATGATGACACTTGTCAGCTTCCACTTTAGTCCAATAGTTAGACAAAAATGAATCAAAAGGAAAATAGAGTCCATGCTTTGTATCATGACTTCGTCATCTCAGACCAATGAATGCGAGGACAAAATTTGGCAGCGCACAGCTGAAAAAATAGGATGAAATTTAGAGTAATTTTTTACTCTACAAGATGATAAAATAATATCACACACACAACATAATATCTACAAGGGAAACCCTCTTAGGGAATAAAACCCACTCTCAAGCTTGTAAACACATGGACTACTATCCTATAAGATGATCACAAACATGAGACTGATCAAGTCATTCTAATCATAAACCTTGGTCAAGCCCTTATGACCAAAGGCCTTTAGTGAAACAATAGATCCATAAGGAGAACCTACCTCTAAGATGATCAAGTCTTTGTAAACACCTATTTAGTTAAGTCATACTGACTTACAACCTTGATCAAGTCCTTCTAACCAAAGGTCATTAGTGAAACCCTATTTCACAAGGAGTAACTACCCCTAAGGAAGACCAAGTCCTATAAGCCCTCATTTTAATTAAAACCTCCACCTTATAGATAATATCTTAAACATATAATGTTTATTTAACCCTTGCACAAACTCTCTCTATCTCATATAGGCTAGTCACAAAGGTATGCCACAATCTCTCCTTCTTCACTCAAAAAATCCTCTTATGCACACTCAGACCTCTTTCCTCATCTTTAATATGAAAAAGAACTATTATAACATCATAATTATGACCTAAAGGTCATACACATAGTCAATAAAATTCTCTTCTCATCAACTCATCAATAGACACACTACCTATCCTTCTCTTCTTTGCTCCAATGCTCACACCTCATACAAATCTCTCTAAATATAGAAACCAACATATTTGGTTTCACTATATAGAGAGTATTCATGAATTATCAAGTCCAAAATATTTATTTTTTGGTCATAATACATACATTCATCCTTAAGGCATCTTACATGGCTCACATTTAAGCATATTCTACTTTTAAATAGGCCTATGTCACTTTTAGGTCCTATGGAGACCCATTCAATTCTTTGACACTTCTCTGAGAAAAATAAAACATAGGAACACTTTCAAAATTCATGTATCCATTCCACATGTCACCTTTGACATCCTCAAATGATCATAGTTTCTAAAACACTCTTCTACTATAATACAATTTGCTCAAACAACACTCTATGCACACAGTCACCATGAATGAGTACACAGTCAAATTGTAAACCTTTTTTCATGATTTATTAAACTGATCATACATTAATAATACTAAAATAACATCCTCATGGAGTCTAAAACAATCTTGAAAATGTAATTCATCAAGAGATGTTGAAATAATATCAAAACAAGCTCGAACAATCTTCTCAGGTCACTTATAATCCATACACGAACACACAATAAAACTTTGAACATTAATATATTTAATTATACACACTTATAGATCCTCAAATTAGGTTCATTAGATGTGACATGAAGTCTTATTCATCTTTGATTTTTACAACATCAGCAAATTCATCTTGGATCGAAAGTTATAGCCAAAATACAAAGCACTAGTTTTTCCTTGCAAATTAGATTATTCAAATACAAACAGTCATTGTTAAAATTTGAACACCATGATCACATCTCATGTCCTCACTGATAAAATTAAATACTAACCATTGATCTTGTTCTATCTTTAACACATAGTCCACCAATGTCAAATGTTAAACGTCGACTAGTTGCCTTCATCTCATGCTCTCGCTCAGGTCAAAAAATCATGCTCTATTGATCTTATTGTAAGGAGATTGACCTTTAATGATGTTAAAATTTAGTAACTTTTACCACTTTGACTTGATACAATCCATTATATCAATTTTTATGAATTCCCACTCACTGTTAGATCTTCTGACGTAGCTCGATCATTATCTCAGCTCGATGTTAAATATCGATCATTGGGCTCCATATCATTGCTTCCAAACATCCTGGAGAAAACATGCTCCATAAATATTATCAATAACTTATCTAACTTTAGCTGTTTCTCAAATTACCAAGTATGGGGATCACTATAATCTACCTAGAAGTCCAACTTTGGACCTTAATAACTTTCATTGTGTTTCAATGCATGATCTCAAATTTGGATCATATGATATCCTCTCACAGCAGAATCCATCCATATAATAAGTATCTCATAGAACCTTCACATGAGTGAGATAGATCTCCATTAAAATTAATTCTCAAACAATTCTATCATAGAGCCAACTCTGTCAAAACTTACTTGGAAGGCTAACATTACATAAGCATATGTTTTGACGCATTTCAGTGTATGATCTAAAATTTAGTGAAAACAAACTAGGCTTAAAATTGAATAAAACCATATGATCATCTTGTTCTGATACATCCGCATGTGTGAGATATGACATCATCAAACTATTTATTTGTCTCTTTCTTACTTATGCAAAATTGGCTAAGTAAATGAAAATACTATCAAAATGCCTAGGAACCCAACCTTGCCCTTACATATCTTTTGAAATGCTTTGGTAGATGATCCAAGATTTATAAAAAATAAATTATGGGCTAATGTGATCTCAGCCATATCACCAAATAACTTTGAATCATTCCCACATGGCAATGGTGATGTGTTCAAAATGCCTACTCAGATTTTTTGCCACTAGACCCAAAATGTCTAGGTGAACATAATGAAGAACTAGATGAATACCACTCATGCACACAAGTTTTCAAAGCATAGAACACTTCTTATGGGACCAATTTCACATCTTCAAATCACCATACACATACTTGAACCTCTCTAACCAAGCCAAAACTGAAGATCAACCAAGCCAACCTCAAGCAAACAAGGACATGCACATTGTACACTTTATCATTGTCACTTAGATTATCAAGGCACTTCATCCACTCATTTGGACACCTCCATGACATCACCATGACATCATTGACAATACTATAACATCTAGATGATCTTCTTTCTTGCACTCTAGAAGTCTCTTTAAAATTATCTTGACTTGATGGTCTATGCTTAAAGAACATAGAAATTTAGCTAACCTTTTGACAACTATAGAAAAAATTGTCATTCAACATACCTCTTGATAGATATGAGTTATGATTTCTCCAAGACTAGTTGTTCCTTCTTTCAAGGCTCCATGAGAACTCATTCTTATAACTCATCCTTCTACAATCTCTTGCCCTATGACCATATTGATAACAAGAATGATAATGGCCATGGAACAAACTTGCATACCTTATTATAGTAGGTTGTCTAACTAGTCTTATTTCAATTTTTTTCAAGTTTTCATTTTCCTTGACTTGCTCAGGATGCCCATTATTATTTTTAGGCTTGTCCAACTTGTTTATAAGTTGTTCATGTCACTATTCAAGAACCCCATCTCAATCTTCAACTGAGTGTACTTATCTTCTCTTACTTTCATATTTGCATTAGTTTCCCCTAATTGATCCTTGAGATTATTGATCTATTCTTCATCCTCTTTGACTTGTTCTAATTTCTTTTATTCTTACTCAAGCTTTCCTATCTTGACTATGATCTTTTCATGCTCATCCTTCAAGGAAACAATATTAGTATTCAATTGAACACATTCATCTTTCTTATCTCTTATGCTTGAACTTATAGCCTCTAACTAAATTCTAAGATCTTTGATGGCCTTCTTATCCTCCTTATCTTCTTTGGTCATGTCATCCTTCATCTACATGATTGATCTTCCATAAATTTGATTAGTTCTTGATTCTTATTTTCCTCTATCATGGAATTGCCTAACAAACTTCCCTCAAGAAAAATGACTTATTCTTCAATACCTTTGATCATATTCCTCATTTTATGATTCCTCTTCTTTTTATCCTTCAATTCACCAAATACACTCATGAGCCTAACTTCTAGATCAACTTATTATTCCTCACTATCATATAACTCTTCTTATTTTCTATTGTTATGGAAAACATATTCATCAGACATGATGATCTTTTATTTTGATCAAATTTCCTTTTTACCCATATTGTACCTTAGATCACCTTTAAGTGGTTAAACTTGCACATAAGGTCCTACTTTGATACCAATTATTAGGGGTACAATCACTAATGGGGGGGGGGGGGGGGGGGGGGTAAATCAGTGTTGCCATATAATCCAATTCAATTACTAACTCTTAAACATTAAACACATGTAATCATGATGCATATAAATTAACTATTGCAATGAACACGAAAGATATAACAAGATCAAGCAAGCACATAACACATGATATATGTGGGAAACCCTCTTTGGGAATAAAACCTATTCTCAAGCCTAAAAACACATGAAATACTTATCCTATAAGGTATTACAAATATGAGACTTTAGTGAAACACCTATTTCAGAATGAGTACCTTCACCCAGGATGGTCAAGTCCTTCTAACCTAGATGTTGAGCACCCTCCCAACACCTATAAATTTTAGCAAGTTTCACCTTACAAGGAGGAACCAACCTCCTAGGAAACTAAGTAAACCTTCAGCTACCTTGAAAATATCATCTTAAACAAATTTTAATACTCTTAAATTGATGATGACCAATTTTATTTGCATTTTTCACCCATCGCTCTCACTCAAAAAACCTCTAAGGCTTACTTGCTCAATCTACCTCTTCTAGGATCATTAGCTCCAATGACACGTGTGTCTTCCTAAACCAACTTGATTAGAAAATAATGATTGATATTATTCACTCTCTAATAGTCTTCACTGATCTACACCTTCTCTTTCAAAGGTTCTCCTCTCTACTTGAATCCACACACACACAACTATCACAATTAATACAATTATACCTTGTACTTATAACACTCTCTTGGTATAACCCATATTGGTCAGCCAAGTTGCTTACCATAATTTTTATACCTTTGAAATATGTCCTCATACATGTTAAATTTAAGAACCACATACTCCTTAGGTCAGCCAATACCTTATTATCCCCAAACCACCATTAGGTCTTGGCGAGACCTAAAACAATCAGGCCTTCATACTCACACATTACATGTGAGACTAATTGGACCACCTTCATTATTTACCAATGATTTGAAAAAATCAAACCTATCTCCAATATTCTCTTTATCAATCTCATATAGTTCCATGCCACCTGGAACACCAACTCAATACTTGAACCTACCAATTAGGTTTCCTCGCTCTTCAAGTCTTCATACATAGAAAAACACAATCTCAAATTTCTAAAGTAAATAATCAAATATTTCACATAGCCATATGATTAGATCACATGGGTGAAACATTTAGGAGTTATGAAACACCTACATGTGTTTTAGACACTTCAACACAAGCTCTAAGCAATCAAATAAACTCTCTCAAAATGACCACTCAAACTAGTCATAAATATTCAAAATATAGTCATGCTATTTTAACTCTACATATCTGATTAGGGGCATATAATAACAAAAAATTACTTATCATAAGTCTTAGAGACCTATAGAACATGTCAATACTCATTAGTTTCCTTAAATACACTTAGAACACCTTCAACTTGCATTTTCAAGATGGTCACTCAAATTGTCTGTAGCCTATAACAAACATAGTCAATCTCTAAGAGATTGTTCACACTAAAGATGGATTGGTCAAAACTCAAAAATCCACACATATGGTCCTTATGAAGTATTGAACACTCTCCAATATATAAATCATATCGATACATTACGACACTATAAAAACAACTTAAATATCCTTCTTGGGTCATTTGTAGAATAAGATCAAACACATAGTCAAATTTGGAGCTCAATATTTGCAACTAAACGAACATTCAAATATTCTAAAACACTTATTTGGATGTGCCTTGAAATCCTCTTCAACTTTTATTTTCACTCTACCATGAAATTTTTTCTAGATTATAAGTTATTATAAAAATACTAAGAAATGGTTTTTCCTTTGTTAATTCAAATGCCAACGGTCATTATTAAACATCGAACACTTTGACCTTATCTCATGTCCACACATATTTGATCAAAAACGTACCATCAATATTCTTGTAAGGATACTAAAATTTAACTATCAATAATAATCATTGATATTTGATCAAAAATCCTAAGATCAAGACACTTGGCACTCCTGCATGCCCTTTGCTCACCTTGTAGTTAGTCTTCAATGATCTTTCATCACTTGGCAATTCTACGTGCAATCTAAGCATCTTTTGACATATTGACTCAATATGCACCATTTATCGCTATTTGTATGATCACCTACTCACCATTGTATCTTCATCTAATATATTATATTCTAGCCTTATATCTACTACTCAAACTTCATGATTATGACACTTGTCATTAACATGTTCATTCTTAGGTACGATTCACATTTTGACTATATGCACATCATTAGATCTCTTCTAACAAAATCACATGCTCTGTTAGATATCCATCTGGTAGATTGAATTCTCGATGCTAGATTTGTGATCTGATTAAAGGTTTATCATTGAATCCTTATCTGGCTAGATTAATTTCATGTCATAGATCTATTGAATGTTCATCGTTAGATCTACCTTTACAAATTTGGCCAAGTATGGGAACTTAGTGAACATTACATATGAAGCTAAATTTGCACCCACATATATTTTTATGCACATATCCTCATGACCTAAAACTTTGACCACATGATCTCATCTCATAGGGGAATCTATCCATATATCAAGCTACTCCTAAAACCTTCATATGTGTGAAATATGATGTCATCAAACTGCTTACTTGGATTTATCTATCAAGATCACTACTTGAGCTTAGACATTCATATGACTATTCTAATGAATTTTTTTTCACTTCCATAAGTACTCTAGGAATTCATAACATCTCATAGTGTCTCTACAACATGTCCATATCATCAGTATCATCCATCAATTACCTAACTAAGTCAAACACTGAAGAATAATGTAAGAACACTAAAGCACAATGAAACACACTTTTTCATTGTCATTCTACCAAACATGACAACTCATCAACATCCTTGGTCACCTAGAGACATCATTGACAAAACTCAAACAAAAATTTATCCTACCTTCATTTTTTAATATCAAGATATGAATCCATAAAAACTAATGAGTAATATGCTAGGATGCAATGAAGCCTAGGTATGACCATGCAATATTTATAACATAATGATCTCATTCATTCTAAATTATACGTAGATCCAAATGGAATGAAGTGTTGTCTAATTTATTTTTGGAAATAACCATAAATTTCAAGGAAGCATAGGGTCATAGTCCACATGTTCAACGTTAAGATCTATCCGCAAGTATTGGTCACTGACCATACATAGCATACCCAAACACTTATAAAAACTAGGTGAAGAATCCTTATTGATGTAGGAGGTAGAGGTGAGTCTTGAGGTGGGAATGGATGGTATAATAATGGACAAAAGTTAGTTTTCAAATAATCCACATTTCCAACATGTTAGTTTAAAAACATACAATGCAAACTCAAATGTCAAATCCATCTATAAGTTGAGACTATTGGTTGGGTAGTAAAGCAAACAATAGGCTGAACAAAGGAGTGTCCTTGAGTGCTAATTGAGAAGAGAAGTGGTTAGGTTGTGTAATAGTTTGTGGTAAAGTTGTTTTAGGGAAATAAGATTCACATCAAATCTCAATATTATAGATTGATATAGATGATGTAGCTTCCATGTGGATATTAAGGAGGTCAAGGAGAAAAGATGCATCTTAGATAAAACAACCACCACTTAAATGATAGACTAAAAAATATTAAGACCATAAATCATGTTAGCAAAGGTTCTGGGAATTACTCTAGAACATATTGATTATAGGGATAGCTTGTGCAGTAGAGATTACTAATAGGTGCAAAAGATATGATAATATTATAATCCATCTACAATGTAATGAATAGACTCAAGGGCAAGGTGAAGCAGATACAAATAAAATATGAACCATAACTAGTATCACATCAGACAACATATTAAATCAAAATAGATTACTCCCTACACATAAACTATACATAAAATAAAATAAGGAAAAACATAACAAAATAATTCTATAATCTCCATCAACACATTGAACCAGATTTTATTACATCAAAGTACTATTTATAGTCTTTGACAATCTTATTGTCTCTTCACATTATAACCTTTCAAGATACAAAAGGAAATACTCTTCACATTATTCTATTACCCAATTATGCTTACAAATTCAAATACATATAAAATATTAAAAAAATACAAAATAATACACTTCAAAAATGTGTTCATTTCATATACTTCACAGTTTTACCAAGCTCTATTCTTCATCTAACACTTTCTCTAACTAAAATATTTGTCTCATCTCGAGAAAAAGTCACAAACTGATCTGAATTGAGATAAAAAGTTAAGTCATAAAGTAAAGTCACTATTGTCAACCCAAGTGTTGTTTTATCAGTTTTTACCCTTTACACACTACTTAACTACCCTTTCAAGTTTTGAACTAAGTAGCATACTATACTAATAGCCTTTTGTGTTTTCAATAGACTAGCATAACTAGGTGTCTAACCTTTAAGGATTTTTAACCATTATGGCCCCCGCAAATAATGTTTAGACTATTCTAAAAAAATATTAATTTGATAAAAGTTGCAAAAAGGAAGTGCACAAACCTTACTGCTACATCTTAAAGGTTGTTTGGTTGGGTAACTGTGGAGGTTGTTATGGCTAAGCAACTACTTGCCCACTAGCTTTTAATGTAACCCCTAATAAAAGTAGTTGTGAAGATTGCACCTTTGTGTATATCTTACTCTCTTATGATTTTTCAAATATATTATGAAGGAATGAACTAAGGTTCATATGTTATTTGAGTAATGGCTAGATAAACTTGAGGGAGATCCTACTTGAGAATTTTCTAGTAGGTGAGTACTTCATGTACCATGGTAAGTAGAATGCACAATGGTACTTGGATCATCATCATGTTTTGTATATATTCATCATATATAATTATAATCAATGCCTCGACATTACATTTATTCTATTGAATGTCTAAATTGAGCTCATTCCATCTATCTACTATCCTCTAGGATTGGATGGCTACAAAAGTGTTGCACATTAATTGATTATGCCATACTTGTAGTTTCTATATGGTAACATCCCTAGAATCTAGTAATGGTTTGAGTGCAATGTTAATTTTATCTAAAATTTCTATTTTATCCTCTAATACAGTTTTAGCTTTGTCTATAGTGGTAAATTCAAGTTTTACATTGGACAAGGATTGGTTCAAATGTTATCTCTAGTTTAGCATATCTTTGGTGATCTACTCATCCTACCTTGAAAAAATGTTTAGGACCTGATCATACTCATTAAATAGTAGACACATGACCTTTGTTTCCATCATAAGATCTTGTATTGTGTGTCTAATTCCAAAAATTAATGTGCATCTCCCAAAATCTTTGTGAGTTATGTCAATAGAGTAGTGAATTCTTTGTCTTCCAACATGACTTGATTACCTAATACTTATGTAACTAAGGTGGGATAAGAGTTATTGATTAATTGCCTCACATTTATGAGATTCTCTTATATTTCATCGTTTTCATCTTGTAGCATCAAGAATTCCTACTCTAATCTTAGGCCTTATACACAAATGGATTCCTAGAAGGTAATTGTTCCTTAAATCTATTTAAAGAGCAACAATTAGGTAACATCTAATTATGTTTCCATCATAGTGGTGGTAAGTTCCATGCATATTGTTATATATGTCATAGGATTAGGTGTGAATTAAAATAGTGGGAATAAAAAAGTAATATGCAATGTTGATGTAGTAGGGACATCCCATTACCATTGGCTAGAGATCTACACTGCTTATTTGGTGTCCTTAGTGTGAGTTTTGGTAGCTATCTCTACCTTTGCTTGTGCATACTTGAGGTCATTAGCATGAGTTGATAATTATACCTTGGCCTTAGTGTTAGGTTCAAATTTTGATTTAGCTTCCTCTTTAGTCTTAACTTGAGCATCAAGTTGGGCTTTAGCTTTAACATCTGCCTTAGCCTTAACTTTGGATTCAATTTCAGCCTTAGCTTAAGATTCTTCCTCCTATTTTTGTTGTGCATCGTGTAACTCTTGTTGTTTCTATTGTGATTCCTCTTTTTATTTATTCTTTGCCTCCACTTCTTCAACCCACTTTCATGTAAATTCTACTTTCTCAGCTTTTTTATTTATGGCTGTAACTTATTTGACTTGCTTCCATGCAACCTCTACATCCTCAGCTTTATTTTGTTACTCAACATCTATGTCTTGTTTCTTCTGTTATTGACTTTGTGTAACTTTTTGTTGTGTTACTTTTGGTATTGATGCTCATTTTTATTTTTCCTTGGTCATTTATTCCTCCTTCATCTCTAAATATTCAAGTGTACCCTATGTAGTTTGTTATTCATCTACTTCCTCAATCGTGATTGTATCCATGGTTTCCTCATCCCCTTTGAGATCATTGTTGGATTCGGCCTACTTAGGTGAGTGTGGTTTCATCAGATGACCTTTTTTTACAAATTTATTTATCCTAGATTTTATTGGAGGATTGAGGGTCTATTTTTGTTTCTTTACACCATGTGGCTGAGGTTATTGTTCAGCGTCCTGAGACTATTATGCACTACTTTATTTTACAGGTTTTCTAAGGGATACCATCTTTTCCTAAACCATTTGTCGTGGATTATCAAATGGATGTATGTGTAGTCACAAGAATAAGGTTTGTATAGGACTATATTTTGTAGATAAATTAGCTATGTACATAGAAAATGATCCTATAGTTGGTTTTATTGAAAATATTTTGGCCTCCAATTTACATTGAGTTGCTTCTTGTCTTACAATATCAACAAGAGTTGAAGGAAGTGGTTAAGTAATATCAACCCAAAGGTCATTTTTTACATGATTTTACACTTGGCAAGTGAACACTACTTTCTAAAATAAAAATTCCTTCTCCTCCTATGCATCATACACCTCTATTTTTAAGTCTTCCAACATCTATTAGATCATGTAAATCTATTCTACCCCATCTTAGGTAAGTTAAAATCAATAGCTACTTATGTAATCATGGGCTGCTCGAGTAATGAATTCATTTGTTAGGTTCTTTACTTTAGTGGAGGTGGTGAGGATCTATGTATAGGTTATTTCCTCTTTCCTTTCTCTTGCTACACTAGAGATTTTGGCTATGACAACTATGTTGGTTGGGCCTATGGCTATGTTGGTTGTTTCAAAGGTACTTTCTCTACTTATGGTTATTGTGCATGAAGATAGATAAATTATAATGGAGGTACCATCCCTATAGCTATGGATTTTTCACAATATACTTTAGACTTCCCTTCAACCATTTAGATGAAAAGTGGAGGTAGAGTGACAATTGGGGTATCCAAATCACAAACCTTAATCTATATGCCATTATGCAGTTTAGTAAATGAATCATGTTATCCTAGATATTGCATTACATCCTATGGAACCCTAGGGTAGGATTGGATCAAGGTTAGGACTTACAACCATCATGAATTGAATCACCCTAATTATTCATAATATCGGATTATTTTAGTCTGTACAATACTTGTGAAGGCATTACTGAGACAAAAATTTGGAGGTAAATTCTCTAGCCCTAGTGGATACTCTATGTGTGAAACATAATAAAATGACTAAAAACTGGTATTGAAAGGTCTGTGTGTTTCCTATAAGTACCTTATCTATATTCATGCTAAGCTTAGTTGCCAAAAATGTAAGCCATTTGAAATCCTCCCATAGATTTGTCATTCGATATGAAATGTAATGATGCCTCTTATCACTTATTTTTATTTCTTTGTGGTTTACCAAAATCTTTAGATGATACATTATACCATAATGTGTAGCAAAACATCCTATATTGAATCAATAGGAATTGCTCACCCTGCCTTAGTGGTATATTTTTATCTCATATTCAAGTGGATCAATAACACTATAGATTTATAAATCATGATATATTTTTCATGATTAGGTAGATAAGTTTCTCATGCTATGATGTACTTATAACTCTATAGTTACATTCATTAGCCCTAGTGGAGACTTCTACTATGTGAAACATAATAACATGACTAAAAATTTGTATTAAAAGTCCTATGTGCTTCTTATAAGTACCTTATTTATATTCAGGTTAAGCTCAAATACAAAAAAATCAAGATAGTTGAAATCCTCCCATAGCTTCATCATTTGTTAAGCAATGCCAATGTCACCTCTTGTCACTTGTTTTACTTGATTTGTAGTTTGGAAAAATATTTTGGTGATACATTACACCATGATGCATAGTGAAACATCATCAATAAAATCAATAGGAGTTATTTTCTACCCTAGTGGTGTATTTTTCTATGATATTTGAGTGGATTGGTGGCATTGTATGTTTATAAATCATGAAAGATTTACCATGACTAGGTAGACCAGTTGCTTGTATCATGGTGTGCATAACAATATAGATTTTAACATCTTGAGGTAAATGAATAGATTCATAATTATATCATCATAACTTCATCTAACTGCCCAAATGTAGGCAACTTAAGTAACCATTCGTTGTCAGATCGTCACATTAGATGTTATAGTGTTAGGGTTCCTGCTTGTGTTTCTTATTGAGCATCTTAGGAAAATATATTAGTTTATGTTACATTTATGAGGTAAAATAGTTTTGGATCACTATATTTAGTCTGTCATAGACCTATCCCAAGTGCCATTTCCTCTTTTTGGGCATCTGGTAGTGGAATTAATATCTAGCCTCTATCCATGGCTCAATGAATCATCTGGGCTGAATAATTGCTCTAAGTAACTACATGTTGGTTTGAAATTTATTCACAATTAGATATTTGAGAGGAAAATAATAGAAGTCTCTTGTTAGATGAAGGTTTTAATGTTTGATCATTGCCCATACCCTACTTTTTTATAGTTGTTTAGTGCTCAATGTCATGTCAACACCTCCTTTGAATGCATTGACTACGTGCACATGAATGAAGTTACTAAAAATCACCTTTATAGGGACTTTGATACCTATGATCTTTAATTTAATTCTCTGATGGTTATTATAGGTGAGTAGTTATCCTCTCGATTAATCGATTTAATTTATATATCCAGTTGTCCTTTTATTAACAAATCTACTTTAAAAATGATGTAATATTTTAAAACTCAAAGTCATTAATGATTTGACCTAAATATTGGCCTATCACTCACCATACATATATTATCGTTGCATTCTCAAACTTAATGACAATGTTTAATGTATTTGCATCCAACTATCTTCGATTAGCTATCTCTAAAATGTAATTGCATCCTATGATGACAACTGGTTTTTGGTGGTTGCAATGTGTTGTGCAATAATGAACACACTATAAAAAAATTCTATCATAAGAAAATGAAGTATAAATAAACAATATTAAATGAAATCCTAACTACATGGTGTTACTTGACACCCACTCAATTTTTAGCAAAATGATAGAGATTAAAAGATGATATGGATTAAGCCTACAACCATTTATTTGTCCTGGTATTATTGTTCCTTATAAATATTTCAGCACTATGGTAACCTATGGTGATAATTAATTAATTATGTAGGGTCCTTACCATCTCTTGTAAAATGTTTTGGGGAATGCCTTAAATTTTCTCTAGTAAAGCAATATTGTTCGGTCTAGGTAAAATTGCTTAGATTGTAATTTGTGATCATGCCATGCTTTTTAACTTTTCTTACTAATCTATTGCATCCATTGTGATCTTAATCTATTTTCTTCCATCCTTGTGAATTCCATCAATTGTGCCCTTAATTAATCCTAATCTCTTAATCTCATGATCATCACAATGCATAAATTAGGTACAATATATTCCATAGGCATTATTGCCTCAAGGCCATATACCAATTATAATGGAGTGAACCCAGTAGCTCTTTAATAATGTGCTTGATAGGTCAATATAATTTCATTAATTTAATCCTCCCAATCATATCTCTAAACATTGTAAATTTTTGTTAACATCTTTCCCAAAACATTATTTTATGTTTCTACCTATCCATTAGCATACGCGTGGTAATCCATGCATTTATGGTGTGATATCATGAACTCTTTAGTGATAATGTTTGTATTATTATTGATAAGGTGCATACCTCTATCACTTACAAATGTAATTGGACATCCTAACCTTATGATAATGTTTTCATATAAAAACATGGTAGCAGTCTTCACACTACAGCTTGGATTGGTAGCACTTTCCACCCATTTCATTAAATAGTCAATCATAGTGATAATGTATCTATCATGATTGCATTTACTTTGGGGAGTTATAAGACCAAAAAAATTAATTCCTCATTTCTCAAAATGTTGTTTTATAAGCATAGGTACCAAAGGCATTTCATCTCATTAGTTAGGCTTTCCCATTCTTTTATATGTGTCATAGTGTCTAGCAAGTCTGTGAACATCTTGAAATAGTGTAGACCACCACAAACCACTCTAAATTATTTTAATTTTAGTGGCTTCTCTTACAAAGTGACCTCCTACAAACCCTTGATGAGCCTCTTGTAGAAGCTACTGTCACTCATGATCTAAATCTACCATATGTAATACATCATCTTTGCCAATATTATACAAGAATACATTAATGAGGCTATATGGTATGGTTTGAGTAACCATCTATTTATTATCCTTCTCTATGTAGTGTGCAAGAAAATTTACTTATTCCAATAAATTTTTAATGTCCTCCATGTTATTAGCAAATACAAAAGTTCTAAAGTAACATAAATTAGGGGATTTATCTTTGAGTTCCTCTAGTTCCTCACCATTGCGAAGTCAATTGAGATGAGATGGTCCCATATTATCCCATCCTAGCTTAACATTACTCTATAATTGAAATTATTGAAATACCATCAATCACCTTGATATAAGTACTCCTAACATTGGATTATTAACCAGGTATCACAATGCTTCATATTATGTGAAGAATTAGAAAGGAGTAACCAATAAGTAATGCCTAAAATTTTACAATACCAACACCATGGCTAGTAATTCTCTCTTTGTGGTCTTATAATTAATTTTGATATATGATAGTTTCCTACTAGCAAAATGTATTAGGTGGTCCAACCTAGCTTCCCCTGGTTGCACTAAGGCAACTCCTAATATAGTGCTAGAAGCATCCACATGTATGTGGGCTAGATTCTTCTAGTCATGAAATACTAAGATGGGTGTGGAATGGATTCTTCTAGTCATGAAAAACCTTCTCCATGGATGTTTATATAGATGCATACCATTTTATAAACTTCCTATAATATTCGATGTGACCAAGAAAGTTGTGTACTTTAGTTGAGTTCCTAGGAGGTGGCTTTCCTACTATATCATCAATTTTAGTTGGGTCAACAAATTTTTTGTTGTTACACATAACATGTCCCAAAAAGACACCAAAAGGTGTAAATAATAAACACTTCTTTAAATTTAAGGTGATGCACAAATCCAAACATCACTCTAGAATCAATCTTAGTTTTGACAACTATTCTTTAAATAGAGAAAAGACTAACCAATCATCAAGATAAAATTCCAAGAATTCATGAATGAAGTCTTTCAATGCATTTACCATAGATCTAGAAAATAAAATACATGTTTTATTTAAACCAATTGGCATTACCTTGTATACAAATCATCCCCACCCATAAGTGAAGGTGGTCTTGGCTTGGTCCTTAGAAATTGAAATCTAGTGATATCCACGTAAACCATCCATAAATGAACATACTTCATGCCCAGTCATTGATTCAAGTACTTCATCTGTAAAAGGAATAGGAAATGGATCATTAACAAAAACATCATTGAGTGTACGGTAATCTCCACACACCCAAATTTATCATATTTTATTAGGTTAAACAATCATGGGACTCACCCAATCTACCTTCTCAAGTAGATAAATTATTTTATCTTCTTACATTCGATCTAGTTTAGCGTTTACTTTGGGCTTCATATTAGGATCAAGCCTATAGGGTCACTTTTTGATAGGGCATGAAATTATTTTAAGTTTATATGATTTTATCTTAGAGATGGATCTATGCTTTTAACCTCTTATAATTTTCTTGAAAACATATCTTGATAACCTCTTAACAGTTGTAGGGCCTCAGAGATCTATTATTGTCCTATAATCTTCCACTATTTCAAGCTTAAGGTCTCATTTTATCCCAATATTTCCTTGAGTATTTCATAAAGGTTCTTGATATATCTTGCTTGATCCACTAGGCATAGTATCGTACAAAATGTGTTTTCCTTCATGTTGTGTAATGGCAATATTATGCAATTTATCTTCTACTATTTTCTATGTACTTTAGACTGGTTTGGGCTCATCTTCACCCTGTGGCTCAAATAACCCTTCTAAATTGAGATCTCCCTTACTATCATGATCACTGGATTCTATCAAATTATTGTTTATTCTATTACATAGCTAAACCTAGAGTTGTTCTTTGTGGTTAACTTTGTAATTGTGCAATGCGAGATCCAAGTATTATGTAACTTATGATGAGAGGATGATTCAACAACATTTTTTAAATCTTCAGGGCCTCAATGACATAGAATTTTTTTAAGTATCTACAAAACATTATGTATTAGTGGTTTATCATCTTCAAACACAAAATTTTGAATGAAATTCTGCTGAAGTTATGCCTAATGTTTAAATTCTCTTATATAATCTTAATGCATATATCAATTTGTTGTAAGAGGTGTGATTCTATGACTAAATACATACACCTACTATCATGGTTCTACTCCTTATGTAGTCCATATATACACATTAGTGGATGTGAAATTATGGATATTGAACCTATTGAAAGAAAGGCCATTCTACTTTAATACTAGCTGGTAGATGAGACCTTACACACAAGAATTTGCTGGCATCCTCCCAGTGTATTTATGACTCTATGTATGACCCACCATGTCAAATCAATTTCATTCAGTGCATAGTTGAGTGCACCAAATCGATGTTCCACCTCTTGTACATGATGTTCAAGCCTCAATATGAATGGATTGATATCCTTTATCACAAAATAATTAGGTATTTGGTATTCTAGGGTGAAAACCATGTGTACAAGTCACAAATCATGATCTATAAGAGACTAATTCAAGATGTGCATGTCTGAATCACTACATATGGGTGATTCATAATCCTAGAGTATAATTCCTTCTAGGTTTGGTTTAGTATAGTCCATCATAATTGCACTATTATTATACATAAAGCCTATCCCAAATCTTGTCGATGAATGCACAAAAGAAGAAACACATTCTTTGATGTAACCCTGCCTAACTAGAGACCTTTTGGTAATAGGTTTAAATATTAGTGGTTATTCTTGCTGCATAGTACTAGGTTTCCACTTTTGACATTGTACAGTCTGTACCCCATTTTGTCTTTTAGTTTTCCCTAATTTGAAGCAATTATTGTCCACATAAGTATAAGGAGACACAATCTCTTTAGGAATGATATACAATTTTTTTTCAAGTTTATTTAAATGTATGACTATTATTTCATATTTATGATGTGATTATAATGGATTATGTATAGTGTTAATATTCATTTTGCCAGGATAGGCCCATTTCCTACTGATTAAGCTAAGGTAATGGGTCTCTACTATCTACATGTCGATGACCATAAAATACACTCACAATATAAGCTTAGCCACTTTAATTTCAACATCTTCTAGATGGCCAATGTGTTTGACTCTATCATAATCTGCTAATCTCAATGTTACTAGACTGTAGCTTAGATTTGGATGACCAACGGCTTCCCATGTTAAGTGGGGAATCATATTGACTATACTCTTGAAGTCAAATACCACATTTAGAATTTCATATCTAGCCAACTCAATATCTAGTTATAAATCCACATCTTAAGGCTTCTTGGTCTTGACATACCAAACTACTTTATCGACCCTTGTTTGTCCTTACTACACACACTCTAGGAGATTGTGTAGTAGCTTAGTGATATTCTAGGATATATCCTCATTACATATTTTAATGATTAGTTTCATTAGATCTATCAAAGTGGTCATAATTCCTTATTGATAAATTATCCTAACAATTTGCATATACATTTGATAATCAATAGTAGTGTTATCATCATCGAAGACTAGTTTTTATTGTATTTCCTATAATTTTTGTGCATCTTGATACATTAAATTCTTTTCTATTTTTGGATCAAGATAATTATCCCACTAAAATTTTATAATACCATGATCCAGAGGAATTTATAAAAGAGGTAAGCCCTATTTGGCTCTCTATTACCTTATAACATCTTGCACAAATGTATTTTCCTTTGGCTGCACATTAATCATATTTACATTGCACATTGGCTTATCCTTCCATTATTTCTCTAGAATAGGACAATCTTGTATTTGATGTTAACATTTAACCCTATAGTATAGACAATAAATTTGTCTCTAAGGATTTGTGGGATAGTTCATCACATAATGATTATATGCTCCATATAGATAACATTGCATGGGAGGTCAAGTTTGTTGATTATCTTTATTGTGATCTCCTTGATATCTTCCATGATATGCTCCTCTATAACCCCCCTTTGTAGCCTCCTCTATTATATTTTTATCCCACCTTTGAGATTATTGTCCAATATATCCTCCATGTTGATTCATCTACACATCATATCCCCCATACTAGTGTTGAGGAGAACGTGGAGTCTAGTTTACCTATTGTTATTGAATATTTGTGTTGTTCCAACATTGCACATACTAACCAGAATATTGATATGAGACAAATGATGTATTACTCTAGCTTGTTAGGCCATGTGGTTGGTACTACAATGATGAAGGCATATGGTATTATGGAGAAGAAGGCACCCTCTTAGACTAACTTGATTCACATTTGTCATCTCAACATCTGGTCTTGAAATTACTTGCTTCACAGTGGTTAATTTCTAGGCTACAATTGTGAAGGCATTCTTCATTAGATCTTGTTTTAACTCATGCAAGGATTGGTAGTTTGTCTCATTATGATTTTTAGATTTTAAAAATTATAGCACATGTTGTGTGACTTTTTGACATATTTATAGAGAATATGGAACTTGGATGTAGATTTCCAACTACCCTACAAATTTCACAAAATTCTATTTTAATTGTTGGATAATCATTCCTATGATGTCCCTTATGGTCACACTCTAAGATCCATAAGCCTAATATAGAATAATAATTTTTATGCATTTATTTCATCTTCCTCATAAAAGCATCTAACTTAGCTTCTACTTTTGATCTCGTTGATGCAAGATCCACATATTCTTTTATCTATTCAACTCTTATGGTAGTAGACCGAGCATCAACCTTGGTGGAAAATTGGATTTGTGCAATAGAAAACCTTATTATTTTTTGTAACCCTCTACAAACTATGCATCCTTACCTTTATCATCTAAAATAAAATTGATTTTGTTTATCATATTAGAGAACCTACAATCATATTTTTTAATTTTGTCTACTAAATTTTCTTGAATTTCCTTTATGTCTTAAATCACTTGACTAGAACTTTTTTTTTACCATAAATTATGATACTAAAAAATCTTTAACTTGTGTGAAATCAAGGGAATTTATATTTATTTTTCAAATGAGATCCAATTAACATCCTCCCAAAGCCCCTATGAGTTCATATTTCTTCACATCATTTGATGTTACCCATTTATGGCCCATTTCATTTCTCAGGTTACCAAGTATTATTTAGGGTCTAAATATCCATCAAATGACACTAAAGGTATAGCATATATGTATGAAGTGCCATAGTTGGTAGATTAGTAGTTATTACTAAAAATGTCTAAATACTAACAACTATGACTGGTGGTGTCTGCACACTGGTTATTATATTGTTAAGTGATTGCATAGTGTTTACTATGACTATAGACTACTTTGTACTAATCTTTTTAGGAGTAACAAAAAATATTGTTTCCTATAACTTATTTTTTTCTAATGCCTGCTTGGTTTATACACTGAACCTTCTAAACTTCTCGATAAAAGAATCAAAATTACCTTAATCAACATCTCTCTTTGTAATTTTTATACCTTCTATAAATATAGTAAGCTTAGGGGATGTGTACCCTTGAAATGAATGATGTTTATTTCTAACATATTCTTACTTAAAACTTAAACCTTAAATATTACTACCTTCAATTTTGACATTTTCCCATGAACTTTTTTTCCCGATTCTAGCTAAAACCTATCCCTTAATTATGATCTAACTCTACTTCCTAACCGATCTACCTCAGCATCACTGCTTTTAGCATCCTCTTTCTCATTGTTCACTTTGTCATATTTTATATATGCTTCTCTTTCAGTAGTTTCTACTTCTTCTCTTAGCAACCTCTCTTCTCCAACATCTTTTCCTCTATCGTAATCCTACACATAGTTACTTCAGGGTTGTTTGTCTTATTATACCTTCTTTGCTATCATAGCTCCATTTTGAGTCATAAAATGTTCTTCTCATTCTAAGTCTTTTCACCTTCCATTTTCTAGGATCAGGATCAAGTTAATTTTATTCATCTCTTCATCATATAATTTATCTTTCATGCATCCTCATGGTGCCCGAAGTGACTACTCCTTGATGGCTAGAGTAGGCACCATGGTCTTTTGCACAACCAACATCTTGATCAGAAAATGTAGTCATTGCAAATATTTCCCTCTAATTTTTTAGATAAATTGATCTTGCATAGTTTCAGGAGATATGTATCCTTGTAATGTAAATTATATGATATATCCATTGATCATAGTCTTCGTCCAAAAATCTAATACTCAGGACTAACCAATATTGAGGTTACACAGTCTTTCTAATTTTTTTTAGTTTAAACTATAAATTATGTTATCCTTGGAAAAAATCAATAGTATTCTAATCTACCTAGACACACAACTAACAATCCAAGGAATTCACATTAGAAAATTTTATAGATTTTGTCATAAAGGTGTTCTTGGAAATATCCTCTACAGTTTTTCCAACTCACTATGATTTTTCCTCTACAAAGTTCTTGATTCTCTCATCTTGATATATTTATACATCTCTCTACCCTGACAACCATCTCAGTATATTTCATCCAAATAGGTTCCATACTCACTACACCATTGTTAGTAGAGGTTCTTGAAATTAATCTAGAACATGTTAATTATAGGGATATCTTGCACAATGGAGAGCATTAATAAAAACATAAGAGATAACAATATTATAAGACATCTATGATATACAAGAATAAATCTAAGGGCAAGATAAAGTAGATATGACTAGTATTGCATCAAATAAAAGATTAAAGTAAAATAGAGTTCTCATTACGTATAAAACATACATTAAAAAAAAAAAAACTATAATATAATGATTCTATTAATCTCTATCAACACATTGAACCATATTTTATTACATGAAAGTGCTATTTATAGTCTTTTATAGTCTTGTTATCTCTTCACATTCTAGTCTTTTGAGATACAAAAATAAAGACTCTTCACATTCTTCTATTACTTGATTAGGCATATACAAATGAATACATACAAAAAAATAATACAAAAGATAAAATCATACACTTCACACATGTGTTCATCTCATATACTTCACAATTTTACCAAGCTCCATTCTTCATCCAATAAAGGACACACTAATTGTATGGTGAATGAATCCAAATAATGGAAAGCACTCCAAGTTGGATCTATCAGATGTTGGACCTTTGAAGTAAATTCATTCATGATAATGGGAGGCTAATTGATGCAAAAAATAATCTAAATGAGTTGAGTCAAGGCCAATCAAATGGGATCCACTACCAGCTGAGCTATATGTCCTATAATATAAATGAACGCCAATAATAAATTAAAAAATAACACTGTATAGTCCAAAATAAATTTTCAAACAACACAATGGCCTAAAATAACATTGGGAGGATGAGTAATAGATACATAGAGATCGGAATGGTAAACACTCACCCAAGGTCTCTTCAGTACATAACTACCATATCAAAATCCATTAACACATCAACATAACAAATCTAAATATTATTACATAGAATAATATACAGAGTCTCTCACATGTGTCTTTACATCTCCTTATATAATGCAATATATGAGTGCCAGTTAAATAGGAGAGGTAAATGGATTGATAAATGATAAGTTACCATCTCATTATTCTCCACTAAAGTTAGTGAAGAGGAAATTATCCTCCATTAGAGCTAGTGGAGAGGCCACTAATAGATCCACCATGGTTGGTGGCCCTTAGAGGCATTAAACCTAAGTGCAGACTAATTAATCTCTAAGTGAGCTTATCTAACCTAGAGAACACTCCAACAGATAAAAGACTTAGTTTTGATATAAAGATAATACCATATGGTTTGATACAAAAACAATTACATTCTCTACTACGTGAATGGAAACCTTAGTTTTGATATAAAGACAATAATTATTACTGGTATGTATATGAAACCTTTGAGGTTTACATCTACACACTAGCGAATGTTGCATTTTCCAACCCGTGAATGTTGGGAAATAGAAATTTGACATGGATATGAAGCACATAGTGACATGAATTTATAAAATGTCTAGGGCTTTTATTAAAATACCAACAAATTTAGACCCAGATGTGAATGAAAACTTGTCGAGGATGTGAGTTAAAAATGGGTAACATTTCATCATTCTAGCAAGCATCTTCCAACATGGGCATAAAAGCCACAATAACAATAACAATATCAAGCATGCGAAAGGAACAAGAACATAGTTACATGGGTTCATTTATAAGAAACAAACATATGTGTAATGTTTCATAACTCCATTAACATACTAGTAAGCATTTAGCCAGATATGAAAGTACATTAAATAAAACCATGAACATATAAGGCACAATAACAATAATTTCATCCCTCCATTATGCCAATGGAAATTCCTCTATGAAATGTCTCATGGTCAAGAAATTTGATGTAGGTCCCATGGTTGTTTAAAAGGACTAAGTTTGTGAAAAGGTAGGAAGATATGTTGTTAGTTTAGTGTTCCACCACTCCATTAACATACCAGTAAACATTTAATTAGATGTGAAAGCATGCCAAAACCAACACGAACAAAGAAAGTGAAAAAAAACCAAGAATATATAAGGCACAAAGTAAAAAAACAAGAACATACAAGGCACAAGAACCATAAAAACCATAAAAAAATATAAATAACCAGGAATTCTTGTTGGTGGCCATAGTAATGGAGAAAAACCCATCTAGCCATGTGGAAAATGGCACTGACTTCTACATTAATGAGCCATGTATCTTCCATCCCCTAGTTCAACTTGACATAAATGTGTCAAAAATATAAATGACCCAACATAGTGAATGGAAAAAATATGAACGTCAACTATGTTAGTGTATTAACATATCAGTAAACATTTTTTCAGATGTGAATGTAGATTAAAAAAAACTATGAACAAAAAAGACACAAAAATTTTGAGAAACATATAAGGTGCATATAAAAAAACATGAATATGAAGGCACAATAACAACCATGCAAAAACATAAAACCATAGTTGTGGGTTCAATTATAGGCAACACACATGCATGTACAATTTCATCCCTCCATTTTGTCGACTGAAATTCTTTTGCATAATGTGGCATGGTCAAAACTTTCGGGTAGGTTCCATCTATTTTTGGAGAGAACGTACATGAAAAGGTAGGGAAAGACAATAGTTGATGGCATGCAAAGAGACATTAACTTGATACATTAATGGAGAAACCTTAGCCAAGTCATTTGGAAAATGGTGTTGGCTTCCACATTCATGAGCCACACGTCTTCCAACATGGCACATTGTTGCATATTAATGATTTATAAATATTTCAATCCATGCCTTATGTGCTAAAATTACAAATCAATGATAAAACAATGTGTTCATTTGAAAATTATTTTTGGTATTTTTGTTCTCAATTATTAGTCCCTTTGATCCTAACAATTGATCAAACCAAAAATATGTAAGAAAATTAACATGTTGCCAAAAACTTCACCATACAATTTATCATAATGTAGATTTCCTCTCAAACAATTTTTTCAAACTTAAAAAATATTAAACTATTTAAATTTCTAAAAGACAAAATAATATAATATAAAAAATGTAAGACCCTGAAATTAAAGGTGCCAACCACTTTCTGCTTTCCCTAAATAAAATACATAAATGGAGAAAAAAGAAAAAGAAAGAAGATTTTAGCCTGGAAACGCTCAACATTAGTTGACACTGATGGGTAAAATGGACAAGCAAATTGCAGCCATGCATTTCCACAAAACAATAAAAATGCTTGACTTAAGTTTGGATGATGATGATGATCCCGATTCATGTCATAAGTCTGTCTACTGCCCATCCCCATGCCTATCGTTGTTGTCACACAGATGTCATTGTTGGAGCAGACAGAGATAAGACAAATGCTAGAATACTACTGAAAAGAGGAATGTAACACAACAGAGGAAATATTAAAACAAAACAAAATTTTCATTAATGCCTTTAATTAACAGAGCTGTCAATGCTTTTACAGTCACGCCTTCATTTTTCCAAAAACACAGAGTATCATCTTCTTCAAAACAGAGTATATATATTTTATCATTTACAAAACAAAGATTTTTCCTTTCATATGGAAAAGCTTCCAGAAGTTTTCCCTAAATCAGAAGAGTTTAGAATCAATGAAGACAATAGAAAAGATAAGAGAAGAATGAATTAAATGCAGTTGGTGAAGAGTAGTTGAGGAACGGTGGCAGGGGAGATTAAAAAAGCTGATTTGGAGTCCACGTCTGCCAACACTCCCCCTTAATCTTCACTACCATGTATGTCTGCAATACTAATTCCTTCTCAAAGATGTTTAAAAACATTCTTTGCAAGCGGCTTTGTGAGGATGTCTGCTAGTTGTTCATTGGACTTGCAAAAATCAAGATATATGTCACCATTGTTCACCAATTCTCGAATAAAATGATATCTTGTATCAATATGCTTGCTTCGTTTATGAAAGACATGGTTTTTGGATAAAGCAATTACAAAATTATTATCACAATAAATTTTTTTAGGTTCTTCTTGTGGATGCCTCAAATCTAAAAGTACTCTTTTCATCCATACTGCTTGACAAACTGCTGATGTGGCTGCAACATATTCTGCTTCAGCTAAGGAGAGTGTCACAATTGGTTGCTTCTTTGATGCCCAAGAGATAGCACCCGATCCTAGATGAAATATATAACCTGAAGTGATTTTTCTATCATCCATGCTACCTCCCCAGTCACTATCTGTATATCCAATCAATTTGTAATCATTTGAAGATGTATACAAAATTCCAAAACTCTTTGTTCCAGCTATGTACCTTAAAACTCTTTTTCCATCTTTCCAATGTGATTCATTTGTTTTGTCCATGAATCTAGAAATGAGACTAACCCCATACTTGATATCCAGTCTTGTGGCGGTTAGATACATGAGGCTGCCAACTAATCTTTTGAATAATGTTGCATCTACACTAGGAATTTTGTCATCCTTGCTGAGTTTTAAACCCAATGCAACTGGTGTAGGGGCTGGATTCACATTTGTCATCTTTAACCTCTTCAACAAACCATTAGCATACTTGCTTTGACATATAAAAATGCCTTGCTCATTTTGACTTACCTCTATCCCAAGAAAGTATCTCATGAGCCCCAGATCAGTCATATCAAATTCTCTTTCCATGGCTGCCTTGAATGGGTTAATTGACATGTTACCTGTGAATATAAAATCATCTACGTACAAACAAACTATCAAGATTTCTCTTTCATCATTCACTTTGACATACAAATTTGGTTCATTGCCACACTTGCTAAACCCGTTGTTCACAAAATAAGAATCTATTCTGTTGTACCAAGCTCTAGGAGCTTGTTTCAAACCATATAGAGTCTTTTTTAGCTTGTATACTTTATGTTCTTCTCCCAAAACTTCATAACTAGGTGGCTGTTTTATATACACTTCTTCTTCTAAATGCCATTCAAGAATATTGATTTAACGTCCATTTGGTAAACCCTCCAATTATTTTGAGCTGCAATAGATAAAACCATTCTAATGGTATCTAATCTTGCCACATGTGCAAATGTTTCATTGTAGTCTATGCCCGGTTGTTGTGTGAAACCTTTAGCTACTAGTCTTGCCTTGTGTTTCTCTACTTTTCCATCAGCATTATACTTTGTCTTGTAAACCCATTTAACTCCAATCACATCCTTGCCTTTAGGAAGTTCTACTAGATCCCAAGTTTGATTATTTTCTATTGATTGAATTTATTCATTCATGGCTGCAATCCATTTGTCATCTTTAATGGCATCTTCAAAATAAATTGGATCAGCTTGTGTTAAGAATGCAAAATTAGAGCATAAATCATCATTTTCAGCCTCTTGTGTTTCATCATATATCTCTCTTACACTTCGTGTCTTCTTTGAAGTATTTATAGACCTTGACCTTAATGATGCAAGTGTTGGATTAGAAGACTCACTATTGTTATTACTTGCTGGAGTAGTAGGATTTGGAGTGGTAGATTCCCTAGAAGGTGTTGTAGGAACATTTGGTTGTGTAGTAGGATTCACACCTTAAGCTTCATTCTCTTCATTTTCTTGTGGAACACTAGCTGCAACTGTAGTTGTTTTGTCTATGTTGCCATCCCAAGCTTCTTCTTCAACAAACTCAACATCACGACTTATTATTAGCTTCTTTGTGATAGGATTGTATAACTTATATGCCTTGGATTGTTCACTATAACCCACAAATATGCACTTCTCTTCTCTATCATCTAGTTTCTTTCTCAACTCTTGAGGTATCAAGGAGTATGCTACACAACCAAAGACTCTCAAATGTGCTATATTGTGCTTCCTTTTGCTCCAAGCTTCTTCTGGTGTTTTATTTATCACTGCTTTTGTTGGACACCTATTTAATATGTATATTGAACATGCAACTGCTTCAGCCCAATACTCATTTGGTAGATGTTTTGCTTTTATCATACTTCGTGCCATTTCCATGATTGTTCTATTCTTTCTCTCAACTACTCCATTTTGTTGAGGAGTGTACCTTGCTTTAAATTGCTTTCTTATGCCATTTTCTTTGCAAAAATTCTGAAAATCATTTGATATGTACTCACCACCTTGATCGGTTCTCAATGTTTTAATGTAATAACCACTTTCATTCTCAACTTTTGCGTTGAACTCCTTAAAGAAAACAAATACATCTGATTTGTATTTCAAGAAATAAACCCATACTTTCCTGCTGAAATCATCAATGAATGTCAAGAAATAAAGTCTTCCACTTATGGATGGTGTTTGCATGGGTCCACAAAGGTCTAAATGCACTATCTCAAGTGGATGCTTTTCCCTATAAGACTCTCCAACTGAAATTTTTTTCCTATGTTGCTTTGCCAATATGAAACTCTCACATGTTGTCTTAAGTGGCTCTATCGGTGGCATACCATATACCATTCTTTTCTTATATAGCAATTGTAATCCTTTGAAGTTTAAATTTCCAAGTCTTAAATGCCATAGCCAAGATTCATCTTTGTATGAGGCTTTGAAAGCTAATTCAGAAACACTTTGCAATCCTTGTGGCTCAAAAAATAGTTCACTTTGGATTCTGAGTGGAAACATCCTATTTTTTGTCATTTCAACTTTTGCAATCAGCCTATTGCTTGGTTTCTTGTCTAGAATCAAACACTCACCATTTTCAAAGTATATTATATATCCTTTTTTCACTAGTTGTCCAATGCTTATGAGATTGTGTTGCAATCCAGGAAAATAGTATACATCAGAAATATGCTTCTCTTCACCTTGCTTAGTTCTTATGTTAATTGACCCCTTGCCCATGATTGAAACTTAGTGATCATTTCCCAATTTTACTTCAGATTTTATTGAATCATCCATTGTTGCAAACATCTCCTTACTCCCACTCATATGATTACTACAACCAATATCTAGGAACCATACTTCTTTGGAGCTCTCTTGTGCCACATTGCATGTTATCAAGATGGTGTTTTGGTCACTAGGGTTGGGCTGATTTTCATTTGTAAAATTTGTCTTTTGCTTATTTATGTCATATTGTCTTTTCCTACATTCTGATGCAAAATGCCCAAATTTATTGCAATAATGACATTGGATGTTGGATTTATCATACCTTTCTCTTTGACGATGACTATGAGAATGGCTACTCCCCCATTCCTCTTGTTGATGTAGAATGAGCATGTGAGCTTGATGCTGATCTTTTGATTTCAAATTGTGTATATTCTCTTCCTCCTCTTGGTGTAAAACATCCTTTGCCTTTGCTGTAATTTGATCTCCCTCTTGTTCTACCAAATAAAAGTTGAGTCTTGAATGCATTCTCCAATGAAGATGTCCCAGATCAATTTAGTCTCTGCTCATGTGCTAAGAGTGATCCCATTAATTCATCTACTAATAGCTAAGTAAGATCTTTGGACTCCACAATAGCCACTACAACTGGATCAAACTTCATGGGTAAGCTTCTAAGTATCTTCTCTACAACCTTTTGATCTCCAATGGTTTCTCCATATGATCTAATCTAATTTACTATTGCCATTGCATGAGTGAAGAATGAATCTATTGAATCTGAATCCTTCATTTGCAAGTGTTCGAAATCCCTTCTAAGAATTTGTAACTTTGTTATTTTCACTTTTCCTATGCTTTGGTATGTTGTTTGTTAAACTTTCCCATGCCTACTTTGATCTTGCGACAGTTGCTACTTTTGGAAAAATTGATTCTTCCATTGCCTGTTGAATAAAAAATAATGCTTTGAAATCCTTCTTCCTATTTTCTTTCAACAAATCCTTCTCAGCTTGTGAAAGAACTTGATAAGCTTGTTGGTCCACTGGTTCAGGAAACCCATTTTCAGCCAAATCCCAAACATCCTGGGAGAAAAATAGGATTTTCATTTTTATGCTCCAAAAGTCATAGTTTTTGCCGTTAAATATTGGAATCTGAGGCTGAGTAATACTTCCACTTGCCATGATTTTTTAAAATAAAGCTCTACCTCTGGTCATTGCAATTCCTCTGTTTCCTTTTCAATCTTTTTAATCTTCCTCAGACTTCTGCAGATTCTCTTTCAGTGATGGCTTATTTTCTTTTTTTTTTTGACAATAGCTTTCTGTTGGAATAATGCATATTTAAGATTACCTAGGGTTAATAGGGTAAGTTATTTATTACCTAGGGTTAATTTTATTTACCTAGGTTAATTTATTTTATTGTTGAGAATCTCTCAACAATATATTTGTTCGTAGTATGAGAAAACAAATAGTTTGTTTTCTCTATTTTGTAATCACTACAAATAGTTTGTTGTCGTGAAACAAACTATTTGTATTATATATACTTTACAATCTATGAGAAATGAACGAGAGATTAATGAGAGAATACAAAGAATTTTGTGGATAATCACCTATTTTTTATGTGTGACAAATTTATTTTATTCTCTGGTATTATTTGCAGGTTATTTGTTGTGGGTTCTTTCTCCTAGATTGATCATGTGGATCCTGTGTATCTCCTGCTCATTCTTTCATGGTATGAGAGCTTGGAGTTCCAGTTGAAGATCCTCTTCCTTGCAATTTTTTTAGCTATAAACACATTCAAAAACATTATTTTATTGATGTGTTATAGATATTTTTTATTCTCTCAAATTCTAGTTCTTGTTTACAAGTTTTTTTTGGAAAATTCTGTACTTTATGCTCATTAAATGACCGTACAGATTTCCAAAATCAGATTTTTTTTCACAAGGGCGTAGAAAATCAAGTCATAAATCCATTTCATTTTGAATTTTTTTATTTGGATTAGGCCGTACAACTCTTTCCTTCAAAAACCTGTTGACTGGTTCTTTCTGGTAGACTGTAGTACCTGTACATTTTTTTGATGTGGCAGATCATACGGTTGACTTATTTGAAATCTAAGACCTGTTCATGAAAGCTGAATGTTATATCTTTCATTCCATATAAATTAGGACAAATTTGGACCTGGCCGTACAATGTTTTGGAAGGTTACAACAAGAATTTAAAATCTATTTTTTGGTCTGCAGCATAGCCGTACGGATTTCTCATTTTTGAACGCCTTATGCTACATAAAATCAACATCTGATAATTTTATGTGTTAGCAGACTTCTCAGGTTTTCATTTCCAGCTGAGAAGGATGGATTTGGACCAGGCCATACAATCCTTTGGGCAGATCCAGTGGAGCCATTTTGCATTTGTTGAGAGGTGTTTTTCCTTGGCCAGTGTTGACAAAATTTCTCAGATATTTCCCTAATCACCACGCCTTGCTGGAAAAAAAATTTATTTTTGATAAAGCCAAAGATTATTCAACAGTTATCTCACACGTTTGAGTCATTTTGGCTTATTTTTTATTAATTTTTTTAATTTTTAGTGTTTTAAATGCAAGTAGCTTTAAAAGTACAAATTTGACTTTGCTAAAGCGGCTAGAGGTATTTTGTTAAAAATTTGTAGGGAGGAAGTCTTGGGGTCAAATCCCCCTACATGTTTTTTGCATAAAGCCATTTTTTTTATTTTTGTATAAGCTAAGGCTAAATTTTTTTTTCATTGGGAGACGTTAAATTGTAATGGGAGGGGTGTTTTTCGAGGAAAAATGAATGTCTAGGTTGTTCTTGTCAACATCATCGTCTTCCTCGGGAATGAAATCCCGATTGTTTGAACCCCTAAATTCTACAAATTACCATGTTTGGAAGCCGAAAATGCAACAACTCCTTCAATCAAAGGGCTTATGGAAATTTTTTTCTGAAACAACACCTGCAACATTCACCACTGAAAAAGACAAATATGCATATGGTTGTAAGCAGGATGAGGCTCTTGGATTGATTTGCCTCAACGTCTCAGATAATCTTCAATTTCACATTGTAGATGCTACTACGCCAAAAGAGGCATGGAAAAAATTTTAAAAACCTATTTGGCAAAGTTAATGAGTTTAAAATTTTGCAATTAGATGCAGAATTGAGTACTCTCTCTCCATCAGATTTCCCTTCAATAGATGAGTTCTTGGAAAAATTCAAATTTATAAGGTCACAATTGAAAGCTGGTGACAAGGATAAAAGTGATCAGGAGTGCATTTTCATGATTTTATCAAATTTGAAAGGACCATATAGTGTTTTTTCCTCTGCTTTTTATACTATGATGGATACATTAGGTGATGAATTCAAATGGCCTTCCTTTGAAGTTTTTTGTGAAAGATTGACTAGGGAGCAAACAAAATTAATGGCCTTAGATGCTCTACCTCATTCTAGTCATGCTCTAGTTGCTAATTCTTCTAAAGGAAAACCTTCACCTAAGTCTAAACAAAAACAAGCACCTTCAAATAACCCTCCAGAGTCTACCACCCAAACACCTCATCATTCTAAATCTACTAAGACCAAAAAGTCATTTAAGCAGAAGAAGAAAACATTTGGTCCATGTAATTTTTGTGGTGGTCCTAATCATGATGAAAGTAGATGTTTTAAGAAGATGGAAGCATTAGAGGAAGCGGTCAGACAACACAAAATTTCCATTCCATCTCCATCTCCTTCTACTTCTCCTGCAGGAAAAGGGAAAGCACTTTCAACCTGGGCTATATCTTCATGTCATGATCATTGGATTTTGGACTCAAGTGCTTCTCATCATCTCACACATTCTAAGGATCTATTGTCTTCTCTTACAGATTGCAGCACATCACATATTGTTATGGGTAACTCCTCATAGATTGAAGTTTTGGGATTTGGTACTATTGATAAACAGGATGGATGTTTTAACAATGTATTACTTGTACCCCAAATCTCTTATAATCTTCTCTCTATATATCAAATATGTAATTTTGGTACTGGTAAAACTGTGGAGTTTACTTCACATGATGTTGTAATAAGAGAATGTAATGATCCTAGTGAGATAGTTGCTACAGGTAAAGCAGACCATACTACAAGACTCTATACTTTTGATAAGTTTGAGTCTTTTATGTCTTCTGGTTCTTCACTTATAGCACATGGTAATAATCTCATCAAATTGTGGCATGAGTGATTAGGACATTTGAGTTATGGATATATGCAACAAATGAGTACAAAACATCTTGTAAAAGGCCTTCCTAAGGTCTCATGTATTGATGGGGTGTGTCCTAGTTGTCTAGTTGGTAAACAGCGCCAGGATCCATTTCTAGTTGGTAAGGCCACACGTGCAAATGCACCCTTAGGGTTGGTTCATAGTGATTTGATGACTTTTCCAACTCGTTCTTTTTCAGGGGCTAAATATGCACTCACATTCATTGATGATTTCACTCATAAAAGGGTATATTTTCTCAAGTTGAAAAGTGAAGTTTTTGAGACTTTTAAGGCCTTCAAAGCCTTTGTTGAAAAACAATCATCTCTTCCTCTTAAGAAGATACGCACTGACAATGGGGGGAATATGATAGTAATGCTTTCTATGATTTTTGTATTGAGCATGGGATATAGTACCAGTTCACTGTACCACACACTCCTCAACAAAATGGTGTAGCAGAGAGGAAGAATCGAACATTGAAAGAGATGGCTAATTGTATGATTCACTCTAAAATTTTGGGTCCACAATATTGGGCCGAAGCTGTAAATTGTGCAAACTACATTCAAAACTGTATGCCTCACAAAGCTGTGTAAAATATGACACCAGAAGAAGCTTGGTTTGGGATCAAGCCTGATATTTCAAATTTTTGCATCTTTGGGAGTCAAGCATGGGCGTTTGTCCCTGATGACAAACGTAAAGCATTGGAGAAGAAAAGCCAACCACTCATTTTTGTTGGTTATTGTGAAGATGTAAAAGCCTACCATCTTTTTGATCCTGTCACACATGATGTGTTGTTTTGACGGGATGTTCAGGTTGATGAACTACCCACTCCACAGGAGTGTACATCTAGTTCTTCTTCTCCCCCTCCTTCTACTGAGGATAGTGAGGATTTGCTTTCTATTGTTGATGATGATAATGTTGCACTTGTTCAGCCACCACAACCATCTTCTTCACCACCTTTGCCCAAGTGGGCAAAGAACACACTACAGGCAGCCGGTTCTTTTGTTGGTGATCCATCTGATTCTCGTTGCACTCGCTCACAGACATCTGGTGTTGCTCTTTTGGGACAAGCTTGTACAGATGATCCAGTGTTGTTTTCTGAGGCTATTGGTATACATGAGTGGGATGTTGCTATGTATGATGAGTATTCTTCATTGATGAAGAATGATACTTGGGATCTTGTCCCTCTTCCTAAGGGAAGAAAACTTGTAAAATGTAAATGGGTCTATAGGACCAAATATGCTGCAGATGGATCAGTAGATAAGTACAAAGCTAGATTAGTAGCTAAGGGTTTTTCACAGGTTGAAGGGGTTGATTACTCTGAGACCTTTGCCCCTGTAGCTAAGATGGATTCTATTCGGCTTGTACTCTCTCTTGCTGCTTCACATTCTTGGTCAATTTTTCAGATGGATGTGAAGAGTGCTTTCTTGCATGGTGATCTCCATGAGGAGATCTATATGGAGCAGCCTCCAGGATTTGTGCAGGACTCATCATTGGTTTGTAGACTCCGTCGTTCTCTTTATGGTCTCAAACAAGCTCTTAGAGCTTGGTACGAGAAGATGGATAGTTTTCTTTTGAGTTCTGGTTTTATTCGTTGTGAGTCAGATCACAATGTATACATCCTAAAGCAAGGTGAGGAGCTTGTCATTTTGGTTTTGTATGTTGATGATCTCATCCTCACTGGCAGTTCAGATTCCTTGATACATGACATCAAGGACAAGTTGGCAAATAGGTTTGATATGACAGATCTGGGACTTCTACATTATTTTCTTGGTCTTCAAGTTTTTCAGTCTTCTGAGGGCATCTCTATTGGATAGCAGAAGTATGCGACATATCTTCTTCATCGATTTGGCATGGCTGATTGTAAGCTTTCCCCCACTCCATATCAGTCAGGTATTGTGTTGTCTGCCACTTGTACGACTCCTCTTGTTGATTCCACTTTGTATAGGCAACTTGTAGGTAGTCTTTTATACCTTACTCATACTCATCCCGACATCACATTTGCTGTGAACCTTGTCTCTCAGTTCTCACATGAGCCTCATGAGAGTCATTGGCAAGCAGCCAAGCATATTTTGCGCTACATTCGGGGCACCACTCACTTTGGTATACATTACACACCACAGAGTTCTACACAGCTTGTTGGATACATTGACTCTGATTGGGCTTGTGATGTTGACACTCGCAAGTCCACTTGTGGATTTGCTTTCACACTTGGTTCAGGTCCAGTTGATTGGGCATGAAAAAAGCAGGCTGCTATTGCATTGTCCTCTACTAAGGCTGAGTATCGAGTTGCTGTCAAAGCTAGTCAGGAGACACTTTGGCTTCGACAGTTGCTTGGAGAGTTTGGCTTCACACAACAGGGTCCTACTACTCTTTGGTGTGACAACCAAAGTGCGATTGCTATTTCACGCAATCCTATTGAGCATCAGCGGACAAAACAGATTGAGATTCACATGCACTTCATTCGACATCTTATTCAGGATGGAGTTCTTTCTTTGGAGTTTGTGCCTACAGCTGAGCAGATTGCAGACATCTTCACTAAATCTTTGGCTTCTCCTCGTTATCTTCAGTTGCGAGCAATGCTTGGGGGGGATTTCTCATGAAGTCCTTCCTTCTTTTATTTTTCATATATTTTGATTGGTTTGTACATGGCTACCTTATCAGGGCTAGTAGCCGAGACCCATCTTTGTTTGTCATTCTTCCTATGTTTCGCTTAAGGGAGGGTGTTGGAATAATGCATATTGAAGCTTACCTAGGGTTAATAGGGTAAGTTATTTATTACCTAGGGTTAATTTTATTAACCTAGGTTAATTTATTTTATTGTTGAGAATCTCTCAACAATATATTTGTTCGTAGTATGAGAAAACAAATAGTTTGTTTTCTCTATTTTGTAATCACTACAAATAGTTTGTTGTCGTGAAACAAACTATTTGTATTATATATACTTTACAATCTATGAGAAATGGACGAGAGATTAATGAAAGAATACAGAGAATTTTGTGGATTATCACCTATTTTTTAGGTGTGACAAATTTATTTTATTCTTTGGTATTATTTGCAGGTTATTTGTTGTGGGTTCTTTCCCTTGGATTGATCATGTGGACCCTGTGTATCTCCTGCTCATTCTTTCACATTCAAAGATCTCTCCTACGATGGCTTATATTCAAACAATGATTCTCCAGCATCCAGTGAAAGCAACTTCAATCTCTTATTTCTTTGAGTACCTTTGCACACAGTAATTTGATCTTCTTTAGCTTCACCTGCAACTTTAGAAATCTACAATCTCAACAGACATCAACAACCTGCTCTGATACCACTTTTGTTGGAGCAGATAGAGACAAGCCAAATCCCATAATACCACTGAAAAGAGGAATGTAACACAACAACAGCAGAAATATTAAAACAAAACATAATTTTCATTAATACCTTTAATTAACAGAGCTGCCAATGCTTTTACATTTACACCTTCATTTTTCCAAAAACACATAGTATCATCTTCTTCAAAACAGAGTATATATATTTTATCATTTGCAAAACAAAGCTTTTTCCTATCGTATGGAGAAGCTTCCAGAAGTTTGCCCTAAATATTAGGAGTCTAGAATCAACGAAGGCAATAGAAAAGATAAGACAAGAATGAAGTAAATGTAGTTGGTGGAGAGTAGCTGAGGAACGGTGGCAGGGGAGATTAAAGAAGCTGATTTGGAGTCCACGTCCGCCTAAAGTCATTGCCCCTCCCTGCGGTTGCTGTCAACTGAGGCGAGGCTCACATTTCTCTTGAGGTGCGTAATTTTTTTTTTTTGAGAAATAAAAAGGATTGTGGGCCTCCCTTGACAGCAACGGCAGTAGACCGACAGACAAATTTTGTATTGACGAACAGCGTCCTGACTACAGTTACTGTTCCGGACCAGCCAAAAATAGAATACAAATAATGTTCGCCACTCTAGAGATTTCCACCGTAAGGATTTTATCATTCCCAGCATGGCAGAGAAGGATAGCAAGGGTGTAAAGCTAGTGTGTGTAACAGGAGCTGGAGGATACATCGGATCATGGCTAGTAAAGAATCTTCTACAAAGGGGTTACACAGTAAACACCACCCTCAGAGATCCAGGTAACTTTCTCATTCTATTCTAACCCATAATATAAGAAGTGCAGTAAGAGTTGATTGAATTATGGTATCCGCTTAAAACTGCAGGAGACGAGACAAAATCTCGGCCATTGTTGGATCTGCCAGGGGCACAAGACAGGCTTAAGCTCTTCCCAGCAGACCTCTTGAAAGACGGCAGCTTCGATTCTGCAGTGGAGGGCTGTCAAGGAGTTTTTCATGTAGCCACTCCTATGCCGATTGCTACCGGTGGTAAAGAACAGTCACTGGTAATTTACAAAAGAATCATATATTCTAGTGTTGGTTGGATTTCTTTGTTAGAATCTAGAGATATTAACTTATGGTGGGGTGCAGGAAGATTTCGTTGTGACTGCTGTAAATGGGGTACTTAATATTATGAAGGCTTCCACAAGAGCTAAATCTGTTAGGCGAGTGGTTTTCACATCATCTATCGCAGCAGCTTCTCCACTGGATGAAAAGGGGGAATTAGCCCATTCATGCCTTGATGAATCATGTTGGAGCCCTCTAAATTTCCTTAAATCTCAAACATCTGCAATGGCCTGGTATATGATTTCCAAGACGTTAGCAGAAAAAGAGGCCATTAAATACGGTGCTGATAACAATCTTGAGGTGGTAACCGTCCTACCAAGTGTGGTGGTTGGGCCGTGGTTTACTGCTACGCCTAGGTTTCCTCTGCCCAAGCAATATTATCCCTCATTGGAGGTATACCTGAATATCTGTATTTAAAGCTTCACTACACTCATGATTGTATGTGCTTCTAATGTGTTGTGATTTGGCAGAAAATGACGAGTTCTACGAAATGCTAAAGTTCGCCGAATTCTCACTGGGCTCCACATCAATAGCGCATGTTGAGGACGTGTGCAATGCCCACATATTTTTGATGGAGCATCCCAATGCAGAAGGTCGCCATGTTTGTAATGCTGATGCAACAAGTCTCAAGTGGCTCAAAGATTTTCTGGATAAAAAGTTGAAGGCTTCCCGCAAGTAAGGAAACAATTTTCAGTTCATTCATTAATGTCATGTTGGTCTGAAGCAGATATTTATTTGTAACCATTTTATTTTCTCGAGCTCTAATTCAGCTTGGATGAGGAGGATGGGGTTGCTAGATATGTGCCAGTTTCTTCCAAAAAAAATTGTAGGATCTAGGCTTTTCCTACAAGTACAGTTTAGAACAAACTTTTGATGAGGGCATAAATTGTGCCAAGAAGAATGGAATTTTGAAGTTGTAATATAAAATTTAGATTATTTCGTAAGTTGGATTTGTAGGGGTTTAATTTGACAGTGGATTTCAAGTCTTATCGTATCTCCCAGTGAGTACTATATCCATCATTGGGTACTTTCTACAATATTTTTGATTAAAACTTATTTTATTCATTTCTTTTTTTATCCCAAAAAAGAGAAAGAGGATGAATGATAGGACCCTGTGTTATACTTTTCTATTTGCATTATTAGCATAGTAATTGCTTTGGACGCGTATGCTTTGTAAGTCGTCCTTGGAGCACATTTGTATTATCCCACATGCATGAGATGAAATAGTTGTTAAAATATAATTAGTATTTAAGTCAGTGTTAAGACCCAATGAAGGCATCCACGAATTGTATTGAATTGAGCTTGCTCAAAGGAGGTTGCCCCCTCGAAGAGGCCAACAATTCTGCAATTCAGCGATTGTAATCCATTTCTGTTTATTTGAATTAATATATTACTGGTTTTCATAGTTTATTTTGTGTATTTGTAATTATATTCTAATTTGTTCAGGTAGGATCATTTCATCTAGTATCAGAGTGCTTTTCAAGGAGATTTTTTTTTATACTACCCAATGTATGCTCTCACCTTGTTGTAATTGGATCTTGGTGATCAAAAAGTGGTAACAGATCTATTCCCAACTCTTTCATGTGACAGTCCAGATTTGTAGTTTTACTTTGGCAATAGCTCATTATCAAAGATCATGATTTTATGCTCGACCACATTGTGATTCTGTTCTGCTCTGGGTTTTATCTTTTATTTCAGATCAGGGTAAAACCTATCTGCATAACTGTGGGAAGTGTTTAGGTGAAATCCCTAAAACTTATTGTGAGGAGTAGGATAGGAACCCAAAGTAGCTAGCCCATTGAGAGGACTTGCCAACGAAACAGGCAACAAGCCCTTCTCGATTTACAATTCCCACCCGCAAGGAAAACCAAGAGCTATCTTTAAGAGATAAATCCATGGCCAAAAATTTTCTGGAGAGCGGTACTCGCTCAGATGACATTGGTGGTCAAAGAGATTTATAAAAACTTAGGCATCCGTTCAAACTTGGGATCCATTTCCACCAGACAGATCAAAAAGAGAATGATTTATAAAACTATCAGTAGAGCAAAAACTAGAAACTTGAGCAGAGCAGCAAAAAATAAAATATCTTAACAGAGCAATAGAAAACTAAAAACTAAAAATCAGTGTTGAAAATTTCATTTTTTTGCAATATCTCCCCATTTGTAGCCCCATTGCTTCTCAAAATTTACCAAGACACCTGAAATTCTATTCTCCACATTTCCTTCCTTGAGGTTCCATATCTCCATTCCACTCTGAATTCCCACAAATCCCATTTCCCCATTTTTTTGGGTTTTATCATAACTTCTTCAATTTTTGTCTGTTTACCTAAAGGATTTTACAGTGTTTGTCTCCCTTTTTTGCTTCTTTGTCCTTCTCTAATAATTTTTTCATTTTCCCTTCCAAAATTGTCCTCGTCTCCATCAATCATACTCCTCTACAATTTTTTTTCTAAAAGTACCTTTACCCCTCCTGATTTCATCTAAATTAAAAAATTTACTTACTAAACGTGTCTTAACTTTAGATTTACCACCAATTGTTAAAAAAGAATAAAAAAAATAAAATCATAGGTTATGGTAAATGAGAACTTGATTGATTAAAATGCATATAAAACATCAATTTATACAATGTTCGATGATGTCAATTATAAATAACCACAACCAACTACCTAAAAATTGATTCTACATGGCTATCTACAAAAACCAATTATTAAAACAATGTAGTAACTATATAATTAGTTACACTAACATTCCCCCCTTTATTACACTATTTTTACAAATGTACCCCTAAAATAGATCAAATTTCACCTTGCCAAGAGATTTGTTGAGAATATCTACTACTTGTGAATCTATCAGACATTATTGGAGCTAAATATGGTGGTTCAAAACTTGTTCTCTAATGTAATGACACTGAACCTCAATGTGTTTGGTTCATTCATGAAAAACTAGATTCTTTACAAGTTTTAAAACACCTTGATTTTCACAGAATATAATTGGTGGTTGATCTTCAGGAATCTTCATATTAGATAAAATGTGATGTATCCATATTACTTCATACATAGCTCCTCATGTGGCATGATATTTTGCTTTCATGGATGAGAGAGCAACTACTGACTACTTTTTGTTGATCCACAAAATGGGTCCAGATCAAAGATGAAAAATGTATCATAAAGTAATTTTTTTGTCATCAATAGATCCAACATAGTCTGACTCAGTGTACCCCTACAATAAGAACTGACTATTCTTCTTGTATTCTAGACCATTCTCAAGTGTGCCTTGGACATATCTCAAAACATGTTTTGCTGCAATCCAGTGACATTTCTTTGGCTCTTGCATAAATTTGGAAAGATAGCTCACAACAAAACATATGTCTGGCCTGGTGTAGGTCAAGTAAATGAGACTCCAAATGATTTGTCTGTAGAGAGTTGCATCCACTTGAGGGAATCCTGGAAATGAGAGAGTTGTAAACCTTTCTCCATTGGTGTCGAAAGAGGTTTATAGTCTGACATTCTATACTTTTCTAGGAGTGTCTTGGCGTATTTCATCTGGAAGATAAAAACGTGATTCTATTTTTGCTATATCTCCAAGCCAAGACAATAATGTAGTAGCCCCAAATCAATCATATCAAAGGATTTCTTCATATCATTATTTGCTGCACAACAAGATCATCTAAACTACCAGTGATCACAAGATCATCCACATACAAGACAAGAATGACAATATCTATACCAACCATCTTAATATACAAATAAAATTAGAGGGGATATGAATGAAACCATACTGCAATAGGTAATCATCTATTTTTATATACCATGCTTGAGGTGCTTGTTTAAGTCCATAAAGAGACTTAACTAGATGACATACCTTATGTGGATGTTTGTCATCGATGAAACCTTCAGGTTGGGTCATCTTCTTTTAGATCACCATTTAGGAAATCACTCTTGACATCCATCTACTAAAGTTTCCATCCATACTATGCTACTAGTGCACAAGCAATTCTAATGGTCTTGATCTTAGCAGTGGGTGCAAATGTCTCCTCATAATCAATGCTCTCTTGCTAAGCATAACCCTTTGCAACAAGTTGTGCTTTATGTTTGTCAATGGATCCATCTACCTTGTACTTTACTTTGAAGATCTATTTGTAGCTAGTGTATTTATTCTCTATATGCAGATCAACAAGTTCCCACATCACATTCTTGATGAGAACATCATATTCTGCATCCATAGATTTCTTCCACTAGGGTTGACTTAAGGCCTCTCAAACTGTCTCTGGTTCAGTGCTGTCAACCATTGGACTCATGAGTGCAAGATTGACTTCATCTCTTACCTATCTTCTTGTTTGAACTTTTGATGATGTGTCTGGAGGAGAGCTCAGGTGTGAATCCTTGACTATGGAATCTAGCCATTTAAGATATAGTTGCAACTACTAATTTGATGACGAACTACCTTGCAGATTATCAAGATCAACAAACAATTCTCCTTCTTGCAGCTTACCTTCTTCGTGCTTGTCATCTAAATTTGGGAAAAGTCTGTGAGAGGTGGTCTAGTCTATCTCCTTCTATGCCAATGAGTTAAATAATGACTCGTCATATACCACATCATGAATTTCATAAATCTTCTTCATCTCAGGATCCATGAGATGACATGCTTTCGAGATAGTGCTATACCCAAAGAAAATACATTGGAGGGTCTTTGGTTCAATATTTTTTCTCTTCTTATTTGGAACATGCATATAAGAAGTACATCCAAATACTTGAAGATGAGAAATAGATGTTTTACGATCACTCCATACCTCTTTCGATGTCTTATCTAGCAATATCTTTGTTGGTTCTATATTGAGAAGATAGACAACCATCCTTAATTCTTCTACCTAGAATTATGTCATCAAATTTATAGTGGATATCATGCAATGAGCCATCTCCATGACTAAGAAATTACATCATTCTGGTATTCTATTCTGCTAAGGTGTGTAGGGAAAATTTAGGTGTTACTTAATGTCATGTTAATTTAGGAATGCCAAGAACACTTTTGATGGGAATTTCCCCCTTAATCTGAGTGGAGGATTTGAAGTTTCTTCTCAGATTATGTAACAAGATGCTGATAGAAGGTCTTGAAATGTGTAAGAGCTTCACTCTTCTTTTTGAGATAGAACACCTAAATCATGCAAGAAAATTCATCAACAAATAACTAAAAGAACCTGAATCCTTGATGGGATAATGGCATGGGTCCATATAGATTACTATGTACCACAAAAAGTTATTCCTTGGCATGTGAGGAACTCGGCTAAAATGGAACCCAATGTTGTTTGCCCGCAAGACAACCAAAACATATCAACAGAGATTGGGAAAGCTAAGGAATTCCTCATACCATTTCCTTGGAATTGAGCTAGAAGAGGAAACCATCATATAGATGTACATATCAATAGTGCCAAAGTGTAGTGGATTCTATTATAGAGGCAGTGAGTGAAAATTCACTGCTTAAAATTGTATCTAAGGAAAATAACTGATCCTTTAAGAAGGCTTTAGCAAGAACTTGACCTTCTCAGGAAATGAGACATGATTTGATGCCTTCCTAGACTAGAAACTCTAATTTTATCTTGTGATTAAACAATTGATTGATAGATAAGAGATTTGTTATCAAACCAGGGACATAGAGTACCTTTTTGAGAACACAACATCTTGTCCCGAGAGGAATGGTGACACATCTAATTCCTTATGTAACGTACTCTTTATCATTATCAATTCAAACTCGATCTCCAGTTGGGTGAGTTGATAGTGAATCAAAGAGTTCCTTACATCTAGGCATGTGCTTACTAGCATCAGCGTCTATTAACCAAACATTGCTTGCTTCTGTCAATTTTTGGGAGATTAGTACAAGGTCATCATGGGCTTCATATGCTGTTTCTTCTACTGTTTCATCATCTAATGCATTATCCTCTTGATTTTATGCTACTACATGCCCTTTCTACTTCCAATGTCAAGGATGTCTTTTAAAATTTTTTGAATCTTATTTAATAGAAGAGCCCTCGTGACTGGATTGGCCTTGAGCCAAGGTATTATACTAGCAATGATCAGTGTCATGCATGTGGGTTTTACAAATGTAACACCACCACTTCAGCTTCTCAGTATTCTATTGTTTCTAATGTTGTTATGGCTACTTCTGAGGTCCTTTCTTAAATTTTGGACCCCATTACTTAGAAATCAGGGCTTTGTCCCCAAATTCTTCATGCACGGAGTGTATTGATTCCTCCTATTGAAGAAAATTGACCAGTTCTTTGAATGAAACCACTTGATTTGTTATGTTGAGTGTCATAACAAACATGTGAAACTGAGATGGGAGATCTCTCAGCATGATCAAAACCAACATCTTGTCCTTGATCTTCTCTCTAAGTGAAACAAGTTTTGCTCATAGTTTTGCAACCCAGCGTAAGAATTCTTCAACCTTTTTGCCTGATTTCATACTAAGTGTATGAAAAAGAAATTGTAAATGTAAAATTATGGTCTATTTCTTTGCCTCATATATTTTGGACATAATATCCCATGCCTCTTTCGATGTCTATGCATTACGAACATAGGTTATACTTTATCAATAATATTGAGAGTTATCAACATGAGCGCTTTTGAATCCAACTTGCCAAACTTCTTTTGCTCATCTTGGCCAGCAAGATAGGTCATTGTTCTAGTGATGATGCCCCATAATTCTTCAAATTGAAGAATCATTCACATCTTTATCTTCCAAGCGACAAAATTTGTCCCTTTCAAGAGCTAGGCATCTGACAAAAGCAACTTAGGTGTAGACATTTTGTGTGTGTTTTCTTACTTTATTTTTGCAAGAAAATTACAAGAAAAATAGGATATTATTTCTTCAAAGTTTCAAAATTTTTGTATAAAGCAATATACCTCACATAGTTGCTACCTCCTTCTTCTTCACTTTAGTAACTAGGCTTTGCTTTCCTATAGTTGTCACTCTCAGCACTGCAAATACTCCTTATAGTTACTACTCTCCTTGCAAACTATCCGCTCCTATTTTCCTTGGCTTCCACATTTTTTCTATAGGCTTGGCTCTTCTATAGGCTTATGATTTGTAACTTCTGCTAGATTCCATCCATCTTTGCATGCTTTTAGCAAACTATTGATATCATGGTACCAGATTGAAGTAAATGGAATGATTTTCTAGTATAAAGGCTTGGCTGAGATTTTTCCAACACCTTCCTTGGCTAGTTTTGTCAGACTTCTTGTGTAGACAATGCCATTTCTAGCACCTTCCTTAGCTGGTTATGTCAGACTTCTTATGTATACAATGCCAGCCTGGGATGGTCTAGCATTCAGATACCAAAAAAGGGCTTTGAATGCAGAGTGAAGACTATACTCTTCTACAAATCACTGCTTCTTTGATCTCCTTTTCATTAGCTTTGTCTCTTCATTGATGCTTTCACAAATTGAACAAGAAGTGAAAGGCCTTCCAAAGCTCTGCTACATCTTTAAATATAAATCACTACTCTTATGCAATTGACGTCTTAAATTGTAAATCACTACTCTCATGCAAGTGAAATACTATAATCATATGAAGATTGATTGCATCAATCAGATTATGTAAGCATTTCCCATGCAACTATGCTGCACCTTAATAGGCTCTGATACCAGAGTAAAGATTATAATGAGAAATTGATTGACTAAAATACATACAAAACATCAATTTATATAATGTTTGATCAACTTGGTTATAAATAACTATATCCAACTACCTAAAAACTGATTATACGTGGCTGTCTATAACAACCAATTATTAAAACAATGTAATAACTATATAATTAGTTACGCTAACATTGATGACCTAGGTCACTGACTTAGCTAATATGCTGCATGGATTGAATGAATAAAATGGCCTTTTGCTTAGTAGATTATAGAAGATGGAGTCTTATTTTTAGAATACATTTTTGTCCACCCACCCACCATGTGGGCCCAAACTAGGCTTTCCATAGTTTAATGGTATAGACATGATAGGTTGGATTTATCATGCTGAGAAATAATTCAACCTTCTTCATACTTATCACCTCAATAAAGTTATAATTGCTTCCTTCCACTTGGAACTAGAGGCACTCTAATGGTACCATATATATCTCAAATCTAATGATGAACTTGATTGGACAACTTTTGAATCCCTACATTTGGGTAGGTTCGGTTCCTCAGCATTCAAAGATTTTATGAGAGCCCTCACCAATTTTTTTTTGATTATCACCATTCATGATTATCAAATTGAATTTTAGAATTTGGATAATCACACTAAAGGGTTATCAGATGACTTCTTCAAGAGTTATTTTATTAGTGGCCTCAAAGAGGCCATCCACATTGAGGTCAAGATGTTCTAACCTCAGACCATGATGATAGCCTTGGGTCTTGAAAAGCTCATTGAAGACAAAATCACCATGCAGCATCACACTTATAATTGGGTACCCTCCAAGCCTCTTTCCAAAAACCTAATGCTAGGATAACCCCCATCAACCGTCTCATAGGAGCTGAAATATGTGCACATCACAAAAAAGGGATTTGTTACAATTATGATGATAAATGGGTTCTAAGGAAAAAATGCATCAAGTAAAAATTGTGCAAACTAGATTTTGATTCTCCCCTAGATATTGAAGATAATGAGGATACTACCGAAGAGATTGCATAGGAAGATAATGATTCTATGCACTCAGATTCCCCTCTAGAAATCTCCATGCATGCTTTGGTAGGAGTCACTGCCCCCCAAATGATGGGTATCTAAGGTTATTTTAAGAAGTAAATCCTTATCATCCTTATTAAATCTGACAACACTCGTAGATTCATCGACCCTTGGGTTGCTAAGCAAGCAAATTATTTTATCCACCCATGTTTCAATTTTGAGGTCATGATTGCCAATGGGGACATATTACCCTGCAAGGGCAAGTGTCATAATATTCATATTTTAGTGGGTGACTGTAAACTTCAAGTTGACATGCTTGTTCTATCCTTAGGTAGCTATGATGTTGTTCTTGGTGACCAGTGGTTACGAACCTTGGGACCCATCCTTTGGGAAATTTTAGAGCTTTGGATGCAGTTCTTAGAAAATGGATAGAAACACACTCTACAAGGCCTTCTTTTGGGTTCCACCATCATTGTTATCTCTCATCACATGTAGAAACTTCTCAAATGGGGATCATATAGCATCATTGACTAACTCTTTTATCTTCATAGTAATTTTCCACTGGACTCTCACCCACCTCCTGACTTGCACAACCTTTTAGTCAAACATGCCTTAGTTTTTGAGAAAATTATTGGATTGCCACCTTACTAGCCTCAGGACCATCGCATCCCACTACTTAATGATAGTCTAATTCCCACCATGCATCCCTACCAGTACCCATTTCATCAAAAGACATATATTGAAAAGCTCATTGATGATCTCCTACAGGTTGGGGTCATTCGACCCAGCACTAGTCCATATTTTTCACCAGTATTACTTGTTCGTAAGAAGGATAGTTCTTGGTGTCTCTACATTAATTAATGATATTTTAAAAAACTAACCATTAAGGATAAGTTTCCCATCCCCATCATCGATGAAATCCTTTATGAACTCCATGGTGCATAGTTTTTCTCCAAATTGGACCTGTGCTTGGGATATCACCAAATTCATCTTTATGATGATGATATTCCTAAGATACCCTTTCACACACATGATGATCATTATGAGTTCCTTTTCATGCCATTTTGGCTTACCAATTCCACCTCCACCTTCTAAAGTTTGATGAACCATGTATTCCACCCCTTCTTACAAAAGTTTATCTTGGCCTTCTTTAATTCCATTCTTATCTATAGTCCTACATGGGAGGATCACCTCCACCACCTCAACACCACCTTGGGAGTTCTTGCTACTAACCACCTATGTGTTAAACATTCAAAGTGTTCTTTTAGGAAAAAAGGTGGAGTATTTAGGACATATTGTCATAAATGATGGTGTTTGTGTCAACCCCACCAAAATTATAGCTATGATAAATCGGCCTCAACCAAAGACCCTCAAAAGATTACGTGGATTTCTTGGTCTGACATGATATTACCAAAAATTTGTCCAAGATTATGGTATAATTACAGCTCCATTAATAGCTATGCTAAAAAAGATGCATTTTAATGGTCTCCTGTATCTTCTCAAGCATTTGACCACCTTAAACATGCCATGTGCAGCACACTAGTATTGGCCATGCCCAATTTCTCCAAGACATTTGTGCTTGAGTGTGATGCATGTGGTACAAGTCTTGGTGTTGTACTTACATAGGAAGGTCATCATATCACCTTCACTAGTAAGGCCCTAACTTGACGTAATTTGGTATGTTCCACATATGAAAAATAGATGATGGATATTATATGTGCATTTCACAAATGGCATCCATATTTGATTAGTTGACACTTATACATTAAAACTAACCATCAAAGCCTCAAATATTTATAGAACAATGTGTATCTTCTCCAGAGTAACAAAAATAGGTTTATAAACTCATGGGATATGATTATGAAATTACCTACAAAAAAGGTAAGGAAAATTTCATGGTTGATACTCTCTCTCACCAGTTCAAAGATCTGGTGCACCTCTATGCAGTCTCTCTTCTCATTTCCACCTAGATCTATGATCTTCAAAATAAGTGACATAATGATATCCCAACTTGACAAATCATTCTTCAACTATCTATTGATCCATATTCTAGCTCTCATTATACTTGGGATGGGCACACATTGTAATATAAAGGTCACCTTTTGTTACCAATAGGCTCCAAGTTTAGACAACCAGTTTTATAGGAGATGCATACTTCCCCTTCTGCTAGTCATTCAAGGTTTTTGAAAATGTATGAGAGAGTTCATCATATTTTATTTTAGCACAAAGTCAAGAAGGATATAAAAACATTTGTTTTTGAGTGTGATATTTTCCAATGTACTAAAGGTGAAACAGTTCCTCCACCTGGTTTACCCCAACCACTTCCCATTCACACACATATTTAGACTGATATTTCCATGGATTTCATTGAACACCTCCCAAAATTTAGTGATAAATTAGTTGTTCTTGTTTTAGTGGATCACCTCTCTAAATATGCTTATTTTTTCACTTTGGGCCATCCATACACTACTTCCACCATTGCTCAGACATTTTTTGATCACATATTCTAACTCCATGGTGTTCTTGGTTATATTGTCTCAAATCATGATTCTGCCTTCACCAACCATTTTTAGAAATATCTCTTCAAGAATATAGGTAGATAATTTAAAATGAGTTTGGGATATCATCCATAGACCGATGGCTAGACTAAAATAATTAATAAATATATGGAAACCTATCTTCACTATTTTATCATAGAGCAGTCACATTATGGGTAAAATGGTTACCTCTTGTAGAATGGTGGTAAAATACATCATACCAAAACTGTACTAAAATGAACCCATATGAATTAGTTTATGGTCAAGTTCCCCCACTTCTCTTGTATACACCTGACAGTTCATCGGTTTAGGCAGTTGACACTACTCTCCACCATCGAGATCAAATCTTCATTTGACACAAAATCACATGAAGTAGTAGGATGATCAACAACACTCTAAACAAACCATTCAACCAGGTGATATGGTTTTTATTTGCTTATAACCATACAAATAATCATCCCTAAAATAAAAGGGGTGTCACAAGCTTTCTCCTATGTTTTATGAGCCATATAAATTTCTCTAGCAGATTGGGTCCATTGCTTACAAGTTGGAGCTTCCACCTTCCTCCTATATTCACCTAGTATTTCATGTCTCATGTATGAAAAAAGTTCTTGGCACCAACATTCAGGCACAAATAGGCTTACCATAACTTGATAATGAAGGCTCCCTCCTCAAACTAGAAGCAGTCTTGTCTTGATGTGCCCACAAACTTTATTCTCATACCATCTCAAAAGTTTTAATTCAGTGGCATGGAATGTAACCCAAAGATGCCACATGGGAACCATTATTCTAGATTCAACAATGATTTCCAAAATTGAAGCTTGAGGATAAAGCTTTTTCCAAGAGGGAGGGGATGTTAGGAACCCATGTTCTACTCTTCTATTTAAATTATTAGCATAGTAGTTGCTTTGGATGCATATGATTTTTAAGTCATCCCAGGAGCACTTTTATATTATCCCACATACATGAGATGAAATAGTTGTTAGAATAGAATTAGTATTTAAGTCAGTTTTAAGGCCTAATGAAGACATCCACGAATTGTATTGAATTGAGGTTGCCCCCTCGAAGAGGCTAGTGATTTTAAAATTCAGTTGTTGTAATTTATTTTTGTTTATTTGAATTAATATATTTCTATTTTTCATAGTTTATTTTGTGTATTTACAATTATATTCTAATTTTCTTAGAAAGGATCATTTCAATGAATTAAACTTCAATAATCCTCTCCAGTTGCATGAGATTGTCCAATACAAATTGAAGAGCTAATTTTAGTTATAAACATATGCATAATCTACCAAAGGCATTTAATATAATTAAATATGTCATCTAATTTTATATATTGTCTTAAATTCAAATCCTATATGAGTTAGGTTTTAATTGCCTTTGATTTTACAATGTGTAGTTGGAGATTTTGAAATGAGAAAAGAAAAATTTAAACATTGCATCCCATATCCATATATACATAAAGGTAAAATTTAGAGAAATTTTATATTCACAATATCAGTATTGATAATATATTTTGAGATTAATCATCTAACGACCGATTAATATATTTTGGGATTAACCAACCAACCATTGACAATGTCATGTTGATGGCAGTGTTGACCTGAATGATGGCTGAATAATAGGTCCATTTGGAGTGATTAACAAATGAGAAAAAATATACCCATGTGATCTGTTGGCTTGAATTTTAAATTGTTAGTGCATTGATTGTGATTGATCTCTAATTGCCTATAGATGCATAATTGTGGGGTGTCAACCTAAAGTTTCAAAATCTAGGATAGCAATTAGATTTGTTTATAGGACAAAATTCCATGGTGGAATGTAAGATAATATGAAAATATTTTATTTTTTTCAATCAATTCCTTATTCACCTTGTAGATCCTTATGAATGGTGTGTCAAAAGTGCTGACAAGTCCCAATCCAACCAATTGGAAACTAATTTTTTGTCCCAATTGTAGGAAATGAATATGCATAGTCGAGCCAAATCACACAACCTTTGAGAAACTCACTTGTCAGTGAAGGAAAATACCTTGAAAACTTTTCAATTAATTTTAATCTCTGAGGATCAAACACCATCCACTAGGTGATTGCTTGCTAAAATGGCTTTCCAACACCCTAAATAGGGGTTAAAAGAAAGACCAGGCATGAAAGATATGAATAAAATATTATTTTCATCTTGATAGATAATACAAAAAAATATTAATTAATTTTTATATTAAAAAAAAAATTAAAGAGATTTGCCTCAAGATTTGGATCGAAAACTATAAACAATGTTTATGATCATTTTTGAAAAAATCTAACAATTTTAAATAGAATGGTGGAAATTTAAACTTGTCGCACATGATAGGTTTTTCTTACTAGTAAATAAAATGTGTGACTTCAAACTAATTAAATTTTGACTTAGGTTTTTTCATGTTCATAGGGGTCGTAATACTTATAACAAGAGAATAAAAACACATGATAGATTTTACTTTGAATTAATAGATTTTTTGGATTTGTTGCACTTCTCAAGTTTGTTACACCGATAGGAATTATTCATTAGGTCAAACATAGCTATCAAGAAATGATCAACAATAATTAAATGCGCCATGTGATGGAAATACCATTAGATTGATTACAATGGTTGGTACCCTACACAATGGTTGTTACTCTTTGTAAGTTCCTCATTATTTTCTCCTCCCCATGATATAGTTTAATAATTACTAGTTACATTGATAAGAATTATACAGTATGGCAAACATAACTTATAGGAACTGATTGTCAATGAGTAACTACCCCATACAATGGTGTTTACTATAGTTGATGCCTTACACAATGAATTCTATTATATACATGTTATTAGTTGTGCCAATAGACATTATATAGTTGGGAAAACATAGATGTTAGGAACTGATCAACAATGATCAATTACCTTGTATGATGACAAGACCATCAAACATATTACAATTGTTGATGCCCTATATAGTAGTTTCTATTGTTTATAATTTTTGTGGCCCAATAAAAATAGAGAATAAACTACATATCTCATATGGAAACTAAATTTCATTTTCTCCACGATCGTAATACTTGTATACTATTGTATTCCTAATAAATTAAAGGTTGACATGTATTTTGACTTCATCACATTGGTACTTTGAAGGAAACTTTATAGGAATGCTGCTTCATTCCTTACTATATTTACCATGTTAATGTTCAGCTCACAATCATCAACTAAACAATTATTTTACTTTACATCATTGTAGCCTTTTACATATAAAGTATTTTTAGATTCAATAATTATCATATAGGTGGTCCGAAAGATAGGGCACCATATAGGCTACAACAATTGATATGTTTCTATTAGATTATCATTATCTAGTTTGCCTAGTGGTCTAAGCTAATGTATGGCTTCCTTTAGGATTTATAATGGAATTATACTTAAAGAATTTAATGTTGTTGTAAATATTTATAAAATATTTGATAATATTTGCAGGTGGTTCAAAAGATAGGGCACCATGTAGAATACAACAATTGATATGTTTCTCTCAGCTTATCATTGTCTGGTTTGCCCAACAGTCTAAGCTATTGTATGGCTTCCTTTAGGATTTATTTGAAAGCTAGAATGGAAGTGAATTAACTAAATTAAAAAAATCACTACAAGATATTATTATTTATACAATAATAAGTGAGATTAGATCTCCTAATATGTAGGAGATTATGACTCACAACTCAATTAACCACACATAGAAAATACTCCATCTAACTAACCTATGTCAATCAAAGGTGTAAATTACCTTGAGACATTTATTACAAATAGTTAAGATAAATAATTATTATAACATTCCCCCCTTAATTGATCATATCCTAAAAATAAGAAGAGAGAGAATTTGTTAATGCCTCAAACTTATCATGTGAAAGTGACTTCATGAAGACATATGCATACTAATCCTGAGTGGGGCAATACTAGAGCTATATGTTGTGCTGCTGAACATGTTCATGTATAAAATGAATCTAAACCTCTATGTGCTTAGTTTTCTCATGAAAAATTAGATTAAAAACAAAATTTATACCATTTATATATCATAATTTAGAACTGTAGGTTGAGTATATGAAACTCCAAGTCTTAAAAGAATACAATGTATCCATATCACTTCATAGAGGACCCTTGTTGCAACATGATATTTTACCTCTATGGAAGATATAAAAACATAATTATAATTCTTATATCCACATAAAATTAGACTAGATACTAGAAAGAACACAAATATAGAAGTGGATTTCATATCATCAATAGAAGTTGCATGATTTGCATCTGTGTATCCTGTCAATAACTTATCATTCTTCCTGTACTCTAGGCCATACTCAACTATACCTCTAATGTATCTCAATACCCATTTTTATACTTTCCAATGTGACACCTTTGGATCCTACATGAACTAAGAAACATAGATGATAGCATAGCTAATATCTGGCCTAGTATATGTCAAGTAAAAGAGACGCCCAATCAACTGCCAATAGAGAGTTGGATTTACTTCTTGTGATCTGAAGTCTTCTCTCCATAGGTGTTGCAATAGGCTTGCAATCCATCATCCTAAATATCTTGAGCAATGTCTTGGTCTACTTCATCTGTGAAAAAAAAATGTTTCTTTTGCCATAACTCCAAACCAAGACAATAGTGTAGTAGCCTAAAATTTGTCATGTCGAACGATCACTTGAGATCATTCTTAGTTACATCAATCATAATCACTACACTGTCAGTGATGACCAGATCATCGACATAAATAATCACTATAACAACCTCCCCCCCCCCCCCCCCCCCCCCCCATGTTGTTTGAGGTAGAGGTTAGAACCAAATGGACTCATATTGAATCCATATTGTACGAGATGCTCATCAAACTTCATGTACCACGCCCAAGGATAGTATTTTATCCCATAGATAGACTTGATAAGCCTACACACTTTTTGTTCCTGATTAAGTGCCACAAATCCTTTAGGTTGAGTCATGTAGACTTCTTCTTTAAAATATCCATTGAGAAAGGCAATTTTATGCCCATTTGGACTTTCCATCCAAACTGTGTAGCCATAGCTGATCCAAAAATCAGAAGTCTTGGTTGAAGAATATTTCAAGAACATGCAAATAATAATACTATCTCTAAGAAGAGATATTTTATTGCTCAAAATTATAGATACAATGTATGCCTATCTTTAGGAAGAGATGTCTAATTTCCTTTCCAGGCTACATCATTATGTACACCTATTTTAAAGGCAAGAGGATATGGAAGGTCACCAATCTCGAGGGAGATGCAATGATTTGACTTCCACAAATTACAACAACACATAATTTGCGAAATTACTATTTTTAGAAACTTACTGTTTTGAGACTGCACTAATAAAATTTAAATTTAGGGAACTTCCATTGGTTTTTAGGGGTTAAAAACCACTTAGTAAAGCTTCATTCCATCTCACCGTGTTCTCCTCTTTCATAGCTTTCCAATGGTTCAAACAAGGAGCAAAATGAAGCTATGGTTCAAAAGTTATGACTCTTGAAAGTTTTGCCACCAATTGGGGTAGAACCATCACCTGAATTGTCACCTAAAGTGTTGTCCAAGTCAATATCAAAAACCATTCTGATAGTATTTATCTTAGTTATGGGAGAAAAATTCTTCTCATAGTCAATTCCTTCTTTCTGAGCATACCTTTCTACAACAAGCCTTGCCTTGTACTTATCAATACTACCATTTAATTTGTACTTGGTATTAAAGACCCATTTGCATCCAATAAGCTTCTTCCCTAGTGGAATATCAATAAGATGCCAAGTGTTATTATTCATCAGTGACTTATATTTTTCATCCATGAAATCTTTCCAAGGTCTAGACTATAGGGCTTCTATTACTATAGAGGGCTCATATGTTTCTTGTATGATACTCATAAGGGCCATATTAACCTATTCTCAATCCATGCTTTGAGTCCTTGGTATTAAAGTAGATGTATCTGGTACTCCATTCAAGTTAGCATCTTGTATAATACTTGTATACCATTTGGGCATACACTAAGCTATAGGTGGTGGTGCTAGAGGTACTATTTGACTATTTTCATTTTCAACTTCATAATCACTATCTAAAAAGATTACAGGGATTTTACATGTATCATTTGCCTATGTAGAAGGTGGATTGATCCACTCTTTTCATCAAACACTACATCTCTATTGATTAGTACCTTCTTTATTTCTAGATCAAGGAGCCTGTATGCCTTTGATTGTGCACTGTATCCCACAAAAATACATTCATTTGTTTTCTTATCCAACTTCTTTCTTTGTTTCTTAGGAACATGCATATATGCCTTGCAACTAAAAACTCAAAGGTGAGTTAACTTTGCTTTATTCCCTATCTAAAATTCATGTGGTGTGATTCCATCAAGAGCTTTAGTGGGTGACCTGTTTAACAAGTAGACTAAAGTGTGACAAGCTTATGCCCAATATGTATTAGGTAATTTTGCATCCTAAATAATGGTACAAAAAATTTACACTATGAATCTATTATGCCATTTTTTAACTCCATTATACTGAGATGAATAAGGAACTGTCAATTGCTGACTAATTCCATTTGCATTGAGATAGGCTAAGAATTATTTACTAGTGTATTCCCCCCATGATCTGAGTGGAGAGTTTTGATTTTCTTACCAATTTCATTTTCAACCATGACATTGAATTCTTTGAAGACTTGAAAAGCTTGATCCTTATTATTCAAAAAATATACCCACATTTTTCATGAGTAATCATCAACAAAATGATGAAAGTATTTGTATCCTCTAAGACTGGGAACAAAATGTTCACAAAGATCAATGTGCACCAAGTCCAAATTACCAAGTGACCAATACTCAGTCTTTCCAAAGAAATCTCTTCTTTATTTTTATACTAAACAATTAGTACATATATCAAGATTATTTGAGTTTGGGAAGGCCACGAACCATATCCTATTTTCTCAATTATACCAAATAACTATAACTCAAGTGATCATATCTATTTTTCTATAAATTTCCTAGTTCTTTATCTTTGACAATAAGTGTTTGATGATTATTTTGAGAAAAATTAATATAAAACATTTTGCCAATGTTGGAAGCCTTGGAAATCAATTTGAAATGTCTAGACTTGTCTTTGATGTGGAATTTTTTTTGACCATTTTGGTGATCAAATTCAACCATGAGGTTGTGGTCTAGAAGATTATTAACAGATAACACATTTTTTGTAATTCCTAGAACATAAAGAACATTTGAAATGTTGAAATTTTTGTTTCCAAGTTGAAGTTTGATGTCACCACTACTTTGTAATGTATATGAGGTATCATCTTCAAGTCATACATTGCCTTTTGATTCTACTTTTTTAAATGTAGAAAACCATTATTTTCTTCCTATCATGTGTCTAGTTACCCCTGAATCAACATACCAAACTGCACTTAGATGAATGGTAGACTCATGTGTTTGAGTAGCTAAGTTAGATTTTTCATTTGAAAAATCATTGTCTTCAACATCATTGCCATGTTGTTTAGGCTTATAATTTTTCTATTTCCATCAGTTTTGTTTTTATGGTCACTTCTTTTCTATTTGTAATGATTTGTTGAAAGAGGGCTTCTTGCTTGATGAGCCCTATTGAAATGTGTTGTACCAAGAATTTTTTGAGTCATGTTCTTGTCTTCCACAAATTCGACATGCTTTAGAAGAATGTGAATTGTTCCATTGTTGGTTTTATTGATTATTCTACTTTGGATATTACTTTGGAGCCTTCATGGGTTTATTCTCTTTTTGATTTGATGTGAGTGAGTGCTTATTATCTGCTTCCTTTGAATTATACATAGCTTCCTCTTATTGCAAAAAAATTACCAATACCTCAAAGGTTGGTTTTTATCCTGTGACATTCAATGTGGTCACAAAGATCCTATATGTATGGGGCAGTTCTCTGAGGACTATAGATACCAAATAATTATCTATCACCAATTCACCCAAAGATTGAAGTAAAACCTACAAAGTTGTAACCCTTCTATGGATAGCTTCTTCTTTTTCATCTGATTTGAGTTTGAGAGTGTGCAATTGGCTCTGAAGATATATGATTTGCTTTTAATTCTTAGCTTCATATATAATTTTAAGATTATCCCAAGCATCTTTTGTAGTTGTAGCACTTTGAATATGAGGTTGCACCTCATCCAAAACTCCAAACATGATTATTAACTTAGCCTTTTCATTAGCCTACCAAATTTTTGTTGCTGATCAACATATGTTACATGTCTGACCCATGTGCCTTCTATTATTGATGAAATATCTTCAAACTCAATATGTATTTGTACTTTTATTTTCAATGCTACATAATTATAAATAGGAAGCAATTATGTATTGGGAAGGACAAATCTAGAACCTGAACAAAACATTTTACAAGTTGTGTATGATAAACTACAAGTATGTTGTTAAGTGCGGAAATGAAATGTGAGTTTATAAAATGTAAATAAAAAGAAAAAATGCATATAAAAAGATGAAAAATCATACAAAAGAACACAATGGACATTGGACTCTTTAGAAAATGCATCCAAAAATACAATAAAAAACTAAACGTCAGTTTCAATCGAAAATGCATTTGAGGAGCAAATGAGGTTAGAATTCTTCTATTGAGTTCTTATTATTTAATGAACTAATAGATAGAGATTTAAAAAATATACACTTATGAAAAAAATGCAACTAAAATTCAAGTTAAAATTCAAAGTTATAAGCGTTTTGATTTCTTATAAAAATAGGTCAAATCAATTAAAAAACCATTGCAAATTGATTTTTGAGGCCAAATAAGAAAAGCGCATATTCATGTAACCACTCGTTGCAATTTTATTTTTTTATGGACTTAAAAAAGCCAAAAAAAGTGAAAAATAGTCTTCTCAATTACCTAGGGATACGTTTAGATGAGTTTGACTTCTTCTTTAAGAAAAAATACAGCTGGAAAATTAAAAAAAAATGATTTAAAAATAATTGTTTTAAGAGGAAGGAAGGTGGATTTATATTGTATGTCACCTCCTTGTTGGTAGGGAAGATTCTATGCAAGGTTTGAGGAGATCAAATCTCTTTGTGAAGTGTAGACCTCTGCAAATGATCCAATGCAACTGATCTCTAGAAAAAGAATGCAATCCTACAATAGAATGGTCACACTCCTTCAAGTGTTCTTGCTTCAAAATCAACACAAGAAATAGAATGTAGGGTTTGGATGTAGGGTTTACTTGAAAGGTAGGATGTAGGGTTTGAAAGGGCCCTCAAAAGTAAATACAGTTGGTCCTCCAAGTAATGATGCCCTTAGATGAAAGAGCAACAACAGGTTTGTTGATTGATACAGAGTTTGGCTTGGAGCTAATAACAAAAGAGTTAAATACATGGATAGAAAGTCTTCAATGCCTTAAAATAATCATCAAGTATGTAGATTCAATTGATCCTTATGGAAACCAACATCAATAAAAATTCATATTAAAATAAAACTTCATCAAAACCAGTCAATGTTTTAAATAGTTCACAGATCTATGATGGCCTTATGAAGATCTTTAAGAATCTTCAGAAAAATTATTTAGAATAAATTAAATTTGAATATCAGTTATCTTTGTTTGAAAATAATAATATGTATGTCTAGATCTGAAAATGAACTATTTAATTCAAACCTTCTCAAAAAAATTGTCAAATTTTTGCCAAAAAAAAAAAAAAAAAATCCTGTAAGACAACTTTTCTCCTTCCATAAAATTGCTTAGAAATCTGATAGCATTTCCGGTTGGGATGGTTAAAAAAGGAGTAGTGTGACGTATTCAAGGATCACACATATATGGCTCTTGATCTTCACCGAATCTCCAATGCTTCAAAAACACTCCTTAAGATTTCTTACTCTGGCACCAAATGAAAGCTGAAATAGATTTAAATTAACTGAATTAACAAAAGCACTACAAGAAGTGATTATTTATATAATACTAAATGAGATTAAATCTCCTAATCTAAAGGAGATTATGATGCACAACACAACTAACCACGCATAGGAAATACCCCATCTAACTAACCTATATCAATCAAAGGTGTAAATCACCTTGAGACATTTATTACAAATAGCTAGGATAAATTAATTATTGTAACATTCTTACGGAATTACAGGTAAAACTTTTAGTGCTATTATAAATTTTTAAAAATTATTTTATAAGATTTCATTTTTGAAATTCTAAAAACCATAACATTTTTATCTTATTTTTTGTGATTTTCTTTTTATCTTTTTCTTTGATAAAATTAACAAGGTTTGAATGTTCAGTTCTTTGTTTTTTTTAGATTTAGGGTTTGGGGATTTATGTTTGCAATAAGGGATTACAATATGAATGTGTTAAATTTGTCTTTTTCATTCAATCTTGCTCTAAAAAATACTTACGTGTTTTAGTGCGTTATGACCACTTTTGGGATTGCCATTTTGAGATATTGATTTTAATTATTATTTATTAAATTGAAGATCCTAGTTTTTATTGTTGCTTATTTCTAAAGCAAGGAGCTTGATTCATTGTGGTAACAGGTTATTTATTTTTTTAGGAGTTCTGCTAGCAACTAAGTGATCATTCTTCACAATAGATCAAACCATCCTCTAGTGAATCCCTTTACATCTTTTTTCAAAATCTATACTGGCATCACCTAATTACGTAAAAAAAACCTCTTGTAGGGTAGTTAGGGGTGAGACTCTTGGGATTTTAGGGTTTGCATGGATGGGTTGGTTTCTCCTACAATTAGGTGAAAATGTTGGGTCATTGGCATGGCCTATGTGCATTTTCTGTTGGAGATTTCTAATAGCCAAGATTGAGTTGGGGTGGCTCTTAAGCACAAGCACAAGTTTGTTTCCACCCCTTGAGCTTTACAAGCCTAAAATCATTAAAAATAATGTATCACACATCTCATGAGACTTACTAGCTCGAAACCATGAGTTTCACATCAAAATTAGTTTTGTCTAGCTCTAAATTATGTAGTTCTAACATGCACCTATGTCAATCCATGTTGTGTTGACAATTATTAAGAGATTTGGAGTTAGCTTATCATGGAATCCAAACTGGGAAATGATGAGGTTCGGGTGAGAATTGGAAAAGGAGTCTTTGGCGCTATAATTATTTTAATTCATAAGCTTGAACAATAGACATGGATTAGTTTTTGTCAAAGCTTTTTATAAATATGAATTATGCATAAAATTTGCCTTTTATGCCAAACAAATTGGTGTAAACACTGAGCATACCAAGAGGTATAAATTTGCCTATTCTTATTTGTTTATGCACGACAACTAGGTTTCAAGTTGCTTTTGTATGAAATTCCCATTAAGGTGAAAGATAGCATATCAATTTACTTTAAGTTGCATGCTAGACATTACTTTTCCATATATATTATACTCATTTTCAATTAGATAAGTCACTTCAGTTTCTATCAGTTATTGTGACTTTTTACAAGTACAATTAGTGTTCTCGATTACTTTTGAGATAAAAATGGTTTAATGATTTGCCAGGATGGGAAAAAACAAAATAAAAACACTGTTCACCACTCTATAAAAAGTGTAATGGAATCCCTTTTTAAACTGTAAGGATTTAATCATTCCCAATATGGAAGATAAGGGTAAAAAGATGTAAAGCTAGTGTGTGTGATAGGGGAATGAAGGGTCGACTGAAAATTAGTTCTCTTGTCAGATATGTGACAACAAAGTTAAATGTTGGATCATTTTGCGGTATGGTTTTAAGCCCACTTCTTGATAGAGGGTGTGATGGGAAACACTCCCTACTATTATTGTAAGGGGTCTAGGGGGTGGTGACAATTATGGATCCCCCAATGTCAATAATCAAGGAGTCAAACCCTTGTTTCTAGAAAGATGAATTCCATTGGATTCTATTTTTAGGAAGGAAAATATTAATGGCATTTTCTCACTTTATTTTTAAGAGGAGGAATCATAATGGTACTATGACAATTAGATGTATTTGTCTGTTTGGAGTTCACATGTAATCTACACAACGAGTTCACATGTAGTCTATGGATCTTGAATTAATAAAAGTCTAATATCTTACATTGTGGATGTTTCCTTAGCTCAGCTAAGGTTTTATCATGTAAATTTGGTGTTTTGTCTCATGCATTTTTTATATTCTATCCATTTGGATTATCTCTATTATTGCAAACTTGTTTTATTTATTGTTGCAAAGTGTCTAGTTTCCTAACATCTCTGTATTTTTTGAGTATAAGGGTGGAGGTGGAGATCTGGAAGTAGTAGATGGAGTACAGGAAAACTGAAATATATGGGAAGGACTAAAGCAGTAATGGGGTGTGAATTGGTCTTTAAATGAGGGTCTCCTCAAAGCTCCATTTTCAATCCGGTTGAAGTCTCTTTCTTCAGGAAAGACACTTACCGCATATAATGTTATTCCACAGATTTGCCAGCCCAGTGATAGCTATACATTCGTGATTAACTATGGCTTATTATTACCATATAAATTTCCTACCATGCCCATGTTTGTGCAAACCCTGTTAATGCCTTTTCACTTCCTCCAGAGTCAACTGTATGGTTTCACCTACTTAATATTACAAATTTATTGCCCTGCTCTACTTCTATCTTCCATTTTGTGGAATCATTTTACATTCCAAACAACACACGGGGATTTTGTTTTATCAAAACCTCGGATTCTCATGACAACGAAAATATTGTCTACAAAATTATTTCTATTTATAATGTCGAGCTTTAACAAATCACTACAGGATGCCAAATTTTTGGCAAGAAATAATTATGGATGCTTGCACTTCTATTAATGACGATCATATCACAGAGTTTCGAAAATCTAATACGACATTAATGAACCAATGGTTGCCGCAGATACTCGCCTCAGAAAAATGCACTTTGTAGTTGTCTTGCACCTTAAGTATCCTGGCAGCATGAAAAGAAGCCGAGTAAAAACTTTTCATTTAATCTGTAGTATTTTAAGTAAAAGATCATGGAAGCTTTATTAATCTTATTAATAAATCGAGGAGTATACATTATATCATGGCTATTAAAGAATCTTCTACAAAGGGGTTAGTCAGTAAACGCCACCCTCAGAGATCCAGGTAACTCTGTTATTCTATTCTAACCCATAATATAACAATTACAGTAATAGTTAATGGAATTATGGTATTCGCTTAAAACTCCAGGAGACGAGACAAAATCTTGGTCTATGTTGGATCTGATAGGGGCAGAAGACAGGCTTAAGGGCTGTCAAGGAGTTTTTCATTTAGCCATTCCTACTCCTATCGGTGCTAAAGATCGTCAGTCATTGGTAATTTATAAGCATAACAAATATTCTAGTGTTGATTGGATTTATTTGTTAAGAGTTTAGAGATATTAACTTATGGTGGGGTACAGGAAGTTTTTATTGTGCCTGCTATAAATGGGGTACTGAATATTATGAAGGCTTCCACAAGAACTAAATCTTTTAGGTGAGTGGGTTTTACATCATCTATCCCAGCAGCTACTCCACTGAATGAAGAGGGAGAGTTAGCCCATTCATTCCTTGATTAGTCACGTTGGAGCCCTCTAAATTTCCTTAAATATCAAACTTCCGCAAAGGCCAGGTATATGATTTTAGGAAAAAAGAGCCTCTTAAATATGGTGCTAATAATAATCTTGAAGTGGTAACAGTCCTATAGACTTGTTGGTTAAAGTGTTGTTGAGTCTGAGTTCTACAAAAATATAGATCATGTAATTATTTAATAATCAGTTTGATTTTTAATTAAATTATTTTTTAGAATAATTAAGTCAAAGAAAGGTTAAAAATAAGTTTAGTTCATTTTCAGCAAGTTGTTTTTATTTTTATTATTTAGATAATTTTGGAATGATTTATTTATTTATTATAAAAACATGTTCACATGCAATTTAATAAAAAAAATATTGTAATTAATCTTTATCATGAAGGAGAATGATTTGAATAATTTTAAGAAATAATTTTGTTTTGACTATTCTGATTTTTTTGGTTATGCTATGAGTTCCTTATTTTTTGCTTATGCAGTGATTTATTTTATATATTTAAAAATCATCAATTCATATCAGAGCTTGGTTTGGGAGGTTATTTTTGTTTGAGATCTTTATAACAATTGATTATGCCAAACTCTAATAATCTTCCTATTTCAAAATTTAGTAGAAATGATTATGATTATTGGAGCATCACGATGATGACTCTTTTGATAGGAAAAGACTTGTGAGAAATTATAGAAATTAGTTATGATGAATCAACTAATTGTGCCACTGTTCTAGCTAATGACAAATAAGCCAAGAAGGAAGCTAATAAGAAGAATTCACATGCTTTATTTCATATTTAAACAAATCTAGATAAGAGCATATTTCCAAGATTTGCAAGTGCAAAGACAACCAAGGATGCATGAAAGACTCTACAAGAAGCTTACCAAGGTAGTGAGCAAGTCAAAGTGGTTAGATTGAAAATATTGAAGAGATAATTTGAAGGTGCAAGAAGATGAAAGTGTGTGTGATTTCTATGTAAAACTAAAGGATGTAGTCAACAAGATAGCTACATTTGGAGAAAAGTTGAACAAAGAGGCTGTGGTAAAAAATGTGTTAAGGTCTATGACACTAAGGTAGAATAATGTTTCCATCATTATTGAATAAAGTAAAGATGTGACCTCTCTTGAGTTTCATCACTTGGTTGGATCTATTGTGTCCCATGAAGAAATACTAATGGACACATTAAATGGAATTGATGAGATGGTTTTTGCCTCAAAATTAATGATCACAAAGAATATAGGTATTAACACTTGTAATAATAATAGCCATGTATAGGGAAAAGACAATATCGAAATAAATCAAGGACAACGTAAAGACATGAATGATAATTATTCAAGAGGATATAGAGGAATAAGAGGTGGTTCAGTTACAAGAGGAAGAGGTATATTTGATAAGAAAAAAATTCAATGCTCTTGATGTCATAGGTATGGTCATTTTGAATGGGGATGTATATTAAAATAAGAAAATGAAAATAAAAGTGCTAATTATGGTAATTAAGATGGTGATGCTTCATTCTATTTATTCATTTAATATGACAAATCTAAAAACAGTCCTAATGAGGTTTGGTATCTAGATTTAGTTTATTCCAATCACATGTCAGGGATTAATGTGTTGCTTTATAAAATGGATAGAAGTTTCAAAATTAATATCAAAATTGGCGATGATAAATGATTTTAGGTTACAACAAAAGGAACTATGAAGGTGAATACTATAGAAGGTAAGAAAAGTATTGAAACATAATTTTCTTAGTGTTCAACTACTATGTGAAAAGAACTATAAGGTGGTTTTTGATGATAAGCAATGCATGATCTAAGACAATAATAAAGGAAATAAGGTTGTTATAATTATACATATAGATAATAATATGATGTTCCCATTTAAGTTTAGAGAGCATAGTAACAACCTTGGAAATATGGCATAATGAAAATAAAAGTTGGTATTGACATCTCAAGTATGGACACTTGAAATTTCAAAGTTTGAAGTTATTAACATCACAAGAATTGGTTTATGGTTTGCCAAAGGTTTAAGATCACAAGGAAGTTTGTGAATGATGTGTTAGAGAAAAAAATTCAAGAGAAAAGATTCCAAAATGGAGTGTATGGGGGGCCTATAATCCACTTCAATTATTCACTCTAATAATTGTGGTCTTATGCAAACAAAAAGTTTGGGTAAATCATTATATTTCATTACATTTATTGATGATTATTCAATAAACTCTTAGTTTTATTTTTTGAAGTAAAAATTGAATCATTTGATACATTTAAGAGATTTAAAGCCCTTGTAGAGAATGAAAGTGGTAGAATAAAATGCTTAAGGACTGATCATGGAGGTGAATTTTGTTCAAAATATTTGTTGAATTATTGTGATTTGAATGGCATCAAAAAGAAACTCACAATCACCTACAACCCTCAACAAAATTATGTGGTTGAAAGGAAGAATAATACATTGGTTTAAATGGCAATGAAATTGTTACAAACAAAGGAGCTGTAAAACTCTTTTTAGGGTGATGTAGTTGCTATAGTAGGATATATTATTAATCAAAGTCCCATTAGTGTACTTTAAAAGATGACTCTGTATGAAGCATGGTGTGACTAAATGCCTAATGTCAAATATTTCAAAGTTTTTGGTTGTTTAGCTTATGTTCATGTAGCTGATTAGAAAAGGAAGAAATTAGACCCAAAGAGTGAGTCTTGTCTATTTTCTGGGTATAGTGAATAAAGGAAATCTTATAGGATTTATAATCCTATCACTAATAGTGTAGTTGTGTGAAGAGATGCTATTTTTTATGAAGGGGGAGTGTATGGTCATGACAAAGATAAAAAAATTATTAATAAATCTAAATCTATTTTTATTGATGGTAGTTATGATGATAGTGATAATGAGTAGCCTACTAATACTTCAGTGCCAAGTACTAAAATTCCATTAAGTATCCCCTCATCTAGTTCATGTATTCCAATAGTTCTAGTTTCAAGTTCCAGTCCATTAAATATCCCCTCATCAAGTAGATGTATTTAAATCATAGCTCCATATTCAAGTCCTAGTTCTTCAAAGAAGGTAAAATGCTTGAGTGACATTTTTTTTCATACAAGAATCTAAACACATGAAGAATGTCCAAGATGTGAGACTTTAAATAAAGATTTAATTACACAAGCTGATTTTAAACCATCATGTTTTGAAGATGCATGTACTAATGGTGTTTAGGTGTAAGCAATGCATAAGAAATGGATTTCATTTATAAAAAATATACTTGGTAACTTATGGAACTTCACATCACAATAAGTTTATTAACTAAATGGGTCTACAAGACTAAGTACAATAGTGATGGTAGTGTTGAAAGACACAAGAAACATCTATTATAAAAAAATTTCACTCAAAGATATGGCATAGATTATGAAGATACATTTATAGATGTTGCAAGATAAGATACCATTAGAATTTTTATTTCACTAGCAATTCAAAAAAAAATAGAACATACATCACATGGATGTAAAAAGTGCCTTCTTGAATGGGTATTTAGAAGAGGAATTCAATGTGCAACAACCACAAGTTTTTTTAGTACAAGGTGAAGAAGACCAAGTCTACAAGTTAAATAAAGCTTTTTATGGATTGAAACAATCACCAAAATCATGGTATGCAAGGATTGATGGATATTTTTAGTAGAATGGATTGAAATGAATAAAAAGTGAGCCTAATTGATACTGCAAGAAAGAAGGTAATGGTATCCTTATTATAAATTTGTATGTTTTGATTTGTTGTATATGGTCAGAAATTATAAGATGAATTCAAAAAATTTATGATGAATGAATAGTAAATTAATGATTTAGGTTTAATAAAATACTTTTTAAGGATGGAGGTTCATCAATGTAAAGATGAAATTTTCATTTGCCAAACAAAGTATGTAATTGATATGTTAAATAAATTTAATATGCTTGATTGTAAACTAGTATCCAGTCTAAATTCTCATGGAGTTATGCTTTTTAGAAATGATGGTGTTGAAAGAGATGATGAAACAACTTATAGAAGTATTGCTGGAGTCTTAATGTTTCTAACTCACACAAAACCAAATATTACTTATTTAGTTTAGCTTGTATTAAGATATATGTCTAGTCTATCTGAAATTCATATGAAGGCAAGCAAGATAATTTTGAGGTATGTGAAAAGCAATATTAGTTTTTTTATTCATTGTTATACTATTAAAAAGTTTGAGACTTTTGGTTTTATCGACATTGATTGGCGAGGTAGTTTGGATGACCAAAATTCAACATCTAGACATGGATTTTCACTCGATTATGGTTTGGTTATATGGATCTCAAAGAAGTAAAGATAAATTTATCTTTCATATATATAAATAGAATATATTTCAGTCACTTTAACAAGTACAAAAGCATTGTTTCTCCAAAAGGTTTTAAAATAAATTGGAGAAAAACAACATCAACAGAGAATGATTTTTTGTGATAATGTAAGTGCTATCAAATTAGCTAAGAATATAGTGCATAACAATAGGTCAAATCATTTTTATTTGAATTATCACTTTATTCAAGGTTTGGTTCAAAATAAATCTGTTGAAATGAATTATATAAATACCCAGGATTAGGTTGTAGATATCTTCACTAAAGTTAATTCAAAATTTATAGTTTTTGAAACTCTGAGATCTAGTTGGTAGTCAACTCAACATCAAGGGGGAGAATGTTAGTTAAAGTGTTGTTGATTCTGAGTTCTACAATAGTATATATCATACTAATATTTAATAATCAATTTGATTTTTAGTTAAACTATTTTTTTGAATAATAAATCCATAGAAAGGTTGAAAATAAGTTTAGCTTATTTTTATGCAAGTCGCTTTTATTTTTATTATTTAGATACTTTTAAAATGATTTATTTATTTATTAGAAAATGATGTTCACATTAAATTTAATAAATACATTGTAATTATTCTTTATTATGAATGAGAATAATTTGAATAATTTAAAGAAGCAATTTTCTTTTGGCTATTTTGATTTTTTCTTGGTTACGCTATGAGTTTCTTGTTTTCTGATTATGCAGTGGTTTATTTTATATATTTATAAATCATAAAGACTCTATTGTTTTGGTATTGGTTTAATACTATGCCTTCTCTTACCTCTACACCAAACATATTATCCCTCATTGGAGGTACACCTAAATATATCATATTTGTATCTATAGTAGTGTGTGACACTATATTCAGGCTTTTATATGATTCTAATGCATTGTGATTTGGTATAAAATGATGAGTTATAATAAGTGCTAAAGATCATATAATTATCCATATGATCCATAAAATTATATGATATTGATGACATATGCAATGCCCATATATTTTTGATGGAGTATCCCAATGCATAAGGTCGCTATGTTTCTAATACTAATACAAAAAGTCTGTAGTGACTTAAGGATATTATTTATAAAAAGTTAAATGGTTCATGAAAGTAAGAAAATAATTTTTAGTTCATTATTTAATGTCATACTAGGTTAGAGGAGATATTTAATTGTATCAATTTTATTTTTTCTAATTTTAATTTAGGTTGGATGAGGAGGATGGGGTCGATAGATATGTACCAGTTTCTTCCAAGAAATTATTGGATATGGGCTTTTATTACATTTAAATTTTACAATTATTTTTGATGAGAGCATATAATGTTGGGGAAGAATGGAATTTTGAAGTTGTAATATAAAATTTAGATTGTTTTTTAGGTTGGAATCACATTGATTAAATAGGACTAGTGACTTCAAGTTTTAAGTAACCTTTAGTAGTGAGTACTATATCAATGATTAGGGACTTATTGTTATATTTTTGAGTAAATTTTACTTTATTATTTTATTTTAATTATCCTAAAAAAGAGAAGAGGTTTAATTAAATTTATATAGTCCTCTATAAAAGCATGGGATTGTTCAATACAAATTGAAGAATTAATTTCAGTTCTAAACATATTCATATTCCATCAAAGTCTTTTAGTATATTTATATATGGCATCTAATTGTTTATATTATCTTAAATTCAAAACTATACAATGTTTTATTTCAATCTCCTATTCTCTTACAACATGTATTTATAGAGTTTGAAATGAGAAACTAAAATCTAAAAAATTACTTTCTGTATATATCCATATATACATAAAAAGGTGTAAATCATATAAATTTTATAGTTCAAATATTTATATGTACTTTAGCATGAATGTTTGTAAAATTTATAGTATGCTCTAATATTAATCAACTACTAAGGTTTTCATGCTGATGGCATTATTGACTCGAATGATGATTGAATAACTAGTCTTTTTGGAGTGATTCACCAATGAGGAAAGGGATTCCCATTTTTTTAAGTTGTGAATTTGATACCATGAATTCCTTGATAATGATTAGTGTTATATTTCTTATACAATCACAATTGAGGGTTTTATCCTAAAGTTTCATTACTTGATTAGTTGTCTTCGATAAATGATGTTTATTTTTAAGACACATAATCAAGTTTCCTTCCACTAATTCTAGTTCTAGTGCTGACAATCTTTGAAATATAATACAATCATCTTAAAACATTTATTGTATGTTCTTCTTCATCTAATTTTTTGACATTTAATTTTTTAAGAATCCACTTAGAATAGACCATATATTCCTCTATATATCCACTCAGAAGATGCCAAACATAAAGAGCTAAAGTAGATAAATGCCATCTTCGATTGTCCCCAAATAAGTTATTGCCTTGATTATTGAGGTGGTAGTTACCTATTCCTTAATAAGTATAAGATACATACCTTTTACTTTTTCTAATCCATTATTCACAAATATAACACCCATACCATGATTTGTATATTGACCAACATCTTATAAACATGACACCACCACTGATATTTATATATACACATGCTATGGTTCCTACATCAAATACTAGTTATTTATTAAATAGAGATACCTAGGCCACCATTTATGCCATTTATAGACTATGAAACAATGACATATTATGGAGGGTGTCTCATTGGTTCATAGTTATCATGAGAAGATTGTATATGACCATTTATATGTCAGTATATTTAGGGATTGAAGGCACTATTATTTACTATCAATGAGAATATTTAGGGATATGTAAAAACCCACCAAAAAATGTTTTTTCTCCATTTTATGATGGGCCACCAAAATACATGAGTTGTAAAAACTTCTAGAAAGAATGCTATTTTACCTTGTTAATAATTTAGAGACGGGTTGCACTGAAATAATCAATAAGGTGTATTAATTATCTATAATCTTGATGTAGGTCTTGATGTATTCATAGTTAACAATAGGAATGTTACCTTTGAATGGTTATTTGTCAGCTTGATCATGCATAACCTTCCCCATGTATTTATTCTATAAGTTTATTTTCAAAACATCCATTAAAACCTTCTTCTAAATCTTGTTTTCCACCGTTATCAAGATCTCTATAAGCTGTAATGCTGGTTCCAATTTATCAAGGGTGAAATTATTCATCCCCATCAACCTAAAACATATCTAAACCATAAATAAAACAAAAGAGACAAAAGAAAGGCCACTCAAATCTTACATTAGATTATAGAATTTATTTTTTGGGCATTGTAAATATGCATGAATTATACTATAACTAAATCTAATTATGGTCTAATAGAGGGGCTAAAGAAAGGAAATTATTTGTGCTTCCACCGCCTATTCACCCTGTGCTACATGTTAGTAACCTACTTCATCTTGTCATGATTTTGCATGGAAGTTTCAACTTCACTCTCCATAACATATAAACACATACATTTTAATATTTCACTACCTCCCTCATTCACTACTTCATTTCAAATTTTACATCTTTTTATTACTTGATAATAAATAAAATATTTGATGTTACATTTATATTCCTTGGGAACCTTTGGGTCACTAATAGATGTCTAATATTTGATCTCTATATACCAATACATGATGCCCTTTTAATGAGGTTTAAAGAAATCTTAGTCTTCATTTTTGAATTGGAGAAGGATGAATCATGTTAATTATTAGAAAATGTTGAGTTGATACACTCATGATATGGAAATGGATGGTTGAGATTAAAGAAAATGAAATTTTTTAGAGCATAGAAACATCATAGGTTTTTTTTTGTGCTTTTCTCAACATGCATCATTGACATGGAATCACTGAATTACATAAAATGTCAACATCTTAGTCCATATTTTATAAATAAAGATATAGTAGATTATAATGATGAGTAAGTATAAATATAAATTAGTGAAATAATTTGGATAATCAACCATGAGTAAGGGTCATCTATTCCATAAAATTCACCTAGGGCACGATCTTGACCTTAACTGGTTGACTCTCCATGTTAGGTACCTAGAGGGATTTGTACCATGGTGGATGGATATATGCAATGATCATCCTCACCAATAAAAATATGACCATTTTGGCTGAAAAATTATGATTTTATTTACATTTTATTCTAGATTGACTATGGCCCTTGAGTTAAAAATAAAATATGGGTTGTTATCTTGTGGTTGCAAGTTGGACTAGTCATAATTTTATTTTTGAGGATATTTGTTCTCAATAAATAATCTTGAGCTTCAAACAAAAAACATGGTATCAAAGAATGATTTTTTGCATGAATTCAATTTAATAAATGGTTACACTATGGGAATGGATAGGGTGTCCATTGTGTGAGCAAAGAGCACAATGTTGTGAAGGTGATGCATAAACACAATTTTGATCTTTGTTAGAGAGTGAGATCTTTGAAATGCGTATCAAGAGTGAAGGATATACCCTACCTTTCTTCTCTCTTTATGAACTTTGAGTCTAATAATTATACCTTTCCCACTACCAAATGTTTCTTTGAAGGAGATATGAATGTGTTGTGTCTTAGACACCTGATTCCAATCTATTGCAAATCAGACTCAAAATATATTTTATATTATAATATTTATATATGTCAAATTTTTAATTTATAATAATCTTATAATATAGAACATAATTACTATGTAATAATTTAACTATATTATATATGAAAAAATATAATATATATTATTATACAAACTATAAAATTAGCATAATTATATAAATATATATAATAACATAAACTAGTAGTTTCCTATTGGTGTAATTTATGATGACAAGGATGTAATTTTTTATTTTGCTAATGTGGGGTTTTATAAATAAAATGAGTAAATTCATAGTTTAACCTAAATCAAAACGCATGATTGTTAACCCCATTTGACCTTTTATACATGAAATATTAACAAAAATATATTATATTTATATTGGAGGTGATAGTGGAAAATGAGGTTGTGTGTTACTTCATATAGCATAGAAATATGTTGTACACAGAGGATAAATTTAGTTTAATGATGAGTTTGAGAAATGACAAAAGTGGTGGGGAAGGGTAAATTCATATATATAATAGAAGTGGTGAAAGATTCCAAGATGAGATATGTGGTGATTCTAAAGGGCAATGACATGGTATTTTAGGTGATATCGTACGCCATGGGGCCCATATTGTAAATGAGACCTAAAATAAACACAATTGTTACATTCAAATGAAATTCATATATTATAGAGGGGTTTGTATTTTTCAAGATGGAGACATATTTGATTGGTCATTTTTTATTGTCAATGGTGGAAGAGGATGTCATGAGCACTGATTTAATTGAATTAGGGATCAACATATAATTTATAGCTCAAATCAACACTACAATTTCATTTTTATGAGGACCAACATTTTAATTTCTAGACTCTATCTCATAGTTTTCATTCATCCACATTACCAATATATTTCCATTGAATAAATTGCATTAACCAAATTAACATAATTTTTTTTTGATAGTCAAACCCATGGAATAAAAAATGGACACAATTGAAGCCTATATTCATAAGCATTATATTTTATGTACTCATAAAAAAAACATAAAATCCATATACTAGATAGGATTAAAATGAATATGCAAATAATTTTACTTAATGCTTCAAGCATAAAATGTGTGATGGGGTCAATAGTCATGGATTTTGATTTAGGTAAAATTGCCAATTTATACTCTTTCATTTTACAAAACATTGCTTTACCAAAATGAATAATTACAGCTCTATCGACATAGTTGGCACTATTAATTATGGTTTTTGTAGCCTTCACATAGGAATTTATAATAGATGGGGTGGTGACCTATGTACTAGATGAAATCTATGTGGATATTAGAAATAATATGTTGTGAATTTTTTAGTATTGTATGGATAAATTTAAAAAAACCAAATATAACATAAATATTTTATGATGACAGGGTATTTCTAGTGGTTTACTTAAAGAAGAGTAGCCAAATACATTTGTAAAGTTTAGTGACATGCCATATATCTCAATGAAATTAATAGCTTCCATTAAATTATTTGTTATAGATTCTTTAAATACCCATGGCCACCTATTCTATATCATCGTTTGTGAATAAATGTTCAAAAAACATCAATATGATGTTTTTGGTGGAAGTGATGGTGGAATATGATGAGTTTTCCTACATATACTAATGAGTTATCTAGGAAGAAGATGCTCTATTTTACATTGAGTAGGAAAAATGATAAGGTATTCAGAATGGGAAAGACCATATAAACCAAAAAATTTAATTGAATATTTCAATATGAACAGGTTGGTGATGGTGTGTGTGACATGGTATTTTAGCTTATGGAATCAATGAATCCTACCTAAATACACATGCAAATTATGTCACTTATGTCAATGCAATTTTTATCCTCTATGATACTTTATTATTTAACCAATACATGATTTAAAAAAGTGTCACCTCAGTAACTAGGTGTATTTTTGAGTTATTTTTCCAACCACATACTGTCATAGCCATCATATATTCAAGATTGTTTCATTAAGTGAAAGAATTTGAAAATTTCCATTCATTTTGTGTGTGTGTAGGCTATGTTTGATTATGTTGTGAAGAACATGACTTTATGTTTTAATAAGGCATTATTTTTAATGCTAATGTGTGTAAAATGATATACTACTATGAATAAGACATAATTTAATGAATACTCTTATTAGAATTCTAGATGAAAATTATATTGCTTTTGGATGTTGCGAAAGATAAGTTTCCCTGAGTCTTAGATCCTATTTTTTTTGGATTTTACACATCATTTTTCATTATATAATAGTATTAAAATGTAATTGGAGGGGAGATAGCCATGTTTTCATGTGAATAGGGTTATTTTCCTATCTAGTTCTATTGTTATGTGTGAACAAGGTTATTTTCCTAATCTATTTCACTAGTTGATTTCATTAACACCTTATATAATTAAGTTAACTTAGGTGTTTTGAGTATATGTCTCAACTCATATGATTATGACACTTATCATAATCTTGTAAATGATTGGTAAGAGGTATTTCACATAAATACTCTAGTTGTAAGCTCATTTTAATAATCAATGAATACAAGTAATGAATTCATGTATTTACACTATCTTTGCACATGAATTATGTATCCATGATAATAATATAATTTATTCTTATCAATCTCATTATTTAGCATATGAGTGTTTACCATAGGTCTCTTAGATTCCTTGCCTAATTTCACATGGTTTTAGAATAGGTTGAGTACCTTTAGTATTCTTGTAGGAGTTTGATATCTGTCAGTTATTTCCATTATTGACTACACTCTTCTTTTACATCCTTTTGACGGTCTTGATAATTAGAACAATGTGAAATGAAGAAACTGATTCAAGCATTGTTATTGTTGAGTGTTTGTTACAAGTTCATTTCGGATCTTGTTGGAGCACAATAGATCTTAACACTACAATTAGATCATCCAAGAAAGATATAAGTTTCGTTTATTTTTTCCTGGTTGGATACTATAGGCTCTATTTGTAGATAGTTTTTTAGAGGTTATGTTCTAATGTGAAGTATGTCTATGGGGATCTGAAGGTTTTTTTTCTCTAAAATTACATTTTTAATCTTTAGATAATTTGTAATTTCTTTTAAAAAAAACCTCTTGCTTTTTGTATCTCCCCAAAAGATCTAGTCTAAGCCACAATGGTATTTTTGTATATTTTATTTTATTTTTTGACAAAAAAAAATATTATATTGTCAAAAAAAGAGAGAAATAAATATTATTTCAATTTTATCTAGGTTCACTAAAATGGTCATAACTTTTATATCTCTTAAAAAAATTAAAATTATAAAATGATATGGAAATCTAAGAATAATTCACATAGACCCATAAATAGTTTTATGATATCCATTGGAATTCACAAAGAAAGATGGCATGGAAAATGAGGGACATGAAAGATTTTCATAAGATTTTAGGTGAGTTGGATGAAATAAAACACCCTTCATACTGAAAAAACTTTGTTTAAACTCTATTTTCAATCTTTCTATTAGATCAGAATTTAATGTCTTCAAAGTCATTCAGCGTTGAATCTACTTCTTCATAGTTTTTTGTTATTGTTGTTTCACATAAAAAAACCATTCAAATAGATGAACATATAACTTGGTCAAAGTTGGTATTCCCACCCAAATTATTGTGAGTTTTTTATTTATTTTTCTCACAGACATGGAAAATACAAAGTAATTTAAAAAATTGGTAAATATATAAACATTTAAAAATTTGATCAACACTAGTTTTTCCCATGTGACCTGATTCCTTAGTCATAGTAGATAAAACTCTAAAATTGGTCCAAGATTCCACTAATTTGGTAGGTAGTCTTGAAAAACATGGTAAGTCTCTATGTATGATAATAGTTTGATTAAAATTAGACATTCAGTGGATTTGACGCCCTCTTCATTACGCATGGTGACTTTGTAGTTCAACTTCACTGGAAAATATATTGAGCTTCAAAACTTTTATTAATGAGAGTTTATTATTTTGGATAATGTTTTTCATCCTTCACAGTGGTGTAGATAATTTCTACCCTTAATTAGTGGTTACTTAGTAGTTTATACTTTGTCATAATCATTGAAACAATGTTGTCTAATTTAGGTCATTAGGGACTCTATTTAGGTCATCCAGAAATTGTTTTCAATGCAACATTTTTGAAAGTGTATTTTGTTTGTGTACTTATAGTGGCATTCTTAGATTGAATCATTCTATTGAAAAATTATATTTTATGCATCATCATATTGTTTTAGATACTGTAACACATTGAACACAAAATCACCTAACTATTATCTATAAGTGGACTTTTTAACCACACTACTTATAAAGTGCCAAAATTATCTTTTCTTGGGGGGGATTATTCATTGAGAAAATTTTGGGGGGTTGTTTTGGTGGAATGTGACCATCTCTTGTCTTATTATTTTTGTGATTTCATTTTTTCCATGGGTCATCCTATGTTTCATATTTTAACTCAATATAAATAAAACACATGAAAATCAAATGATTGGAATGAATTAATGGGAAAAGACTACACACACTACATAGAGGGCACATTTTCAGAACCCACAAATGTTAAGGAAAAGAGTGTATGGTTAATTGAACACAAAAATACACTTAGTTACTTACACACATTCATTTCAATTAATATTTTTATTTCACATTGATCAATGTAAAACCCCTAAGGAGGCATGGGATATACGTAAAACATTGTATGTCAAATGGATGAGGTTAGGGGATATCAAATTAATTCTAAGCTTTCTAATCTCAATCCATCTAGTTTTGACAACATTCAAGAGTATTTATCTAATGTGAATGAAATATCTGCACAAATTAAAGAGTGTGGATATGACAAAAAATATGTCCAATAAATATTCAATGATCTCAAAAACCTTCATTCTGAATATGTCATATTTACCTCTAACATTCATACTCACTGGCTGACAATGGGTAAGGCCTATATTGTGCCTACATTTGGGTCATTTTATGAAATTATAGTGCTTGATAAAACCAAGTTTATCACAATGGGTATTCTCAATCCATCTAAGTTAAAAGAATTGATGGTGATAGCTCTTATACATTCAAATGATTCCAAGTAATTGAGAAAACTAAGGCCCAAGCCAAGGAAACCACCTGCATAATCTACACCTCCTGCACCAATAGGATCTAAGTCCTATAAAAATTAAAATGATTTTTAGAATAAGGGATGATCATATTAATCATGCTTCAAGAAACTTTGAAATGATGAGCATCAATGTCACACCAATCAAATTGATGATTTGGAGAATCTTCTCAAGAAAAAAAATAACAATTTTCCATCATATTACACAAAGGAGTCTTCTCCTTCTATTTATTCACAATTGAATAAAGGAAATTGATAAGCACTTATCAAATTAGGGAAGTTTTCTCAAAAATAGGTATTTGACTTAGGGGCCACACTTCATATGGATTATAGTCGAGAATAATTTTCTTCATTTGAACCTTGTTCATTATCTCACATCCTCATAGGAGATGATACACTAGTGGATGTTATTGGAAAAGGATCAGTTACAATGTACAAAGGAAAATTTTTGGATTTTCCATGTGTTCCATATTTATATCTCAACTTTATTTTAATATACCATATCACACATCTTGGAAATGGTGAGCAAGATAAGATTTTTCTTGATTTAGTAGAAATTCAAGATCTTCAGGATGGTGCCTTAGTTGCAATGGTAAGAGTAATTCATGAGTCTCATATATATGAATTCTCCCATTTTATGCCTCATTCCCATTTTACTAATTTAATCACTCATACAAATTCAGTGAGTAAACTATGGCATGAGTAGTTGGGCCATCTCAACTACTTCTGTCTTCACCAGCTAAACTCAAAGGATTTGGTAATAGGACTCCCTCCTATCCAGTTTTATAATGACATATGTTCAAGATAAACAATTGGAAAGCATCTTGAGGATAATTTTGACAAAGTATTATCTTGGATGGATTCACAAGTCCTTAAATTGGTTGGATTGATATTATGGGTCCATTCCCCACTTTATCTTTCAATAAAAATATGTTATGTCCTCACATTCATTTATTAGTATTCATGGTTCACTTGGGTCTATTAATTCATAAAAAAAGTGAAGTCCTCAACTGGTTTGAAGAATTTAAGGCTCATGCTAAAAATTAATTTGAGAAATCTATCAAATTATTCTTTCATAGACAATGTCTAGTAATATGTGAATCATTGCCTTGAGCAATGATACATACTTGAAGAGATCGAACTTCAACATTCTCTTGTCTACACATGCTCTAAAAATGGTTTTTTTGAATGAAATAATAGGATCTTGAAGGATATGGCAACTTGTATGATCCATGATCACTCTCTTGTTCCAAAATTTTGGGCTGAAGTTATAAATTGTGTTTCTCACATTTAGAACCATAATCCTCATAAGGACTTAAAATGCGTGAATATTTTTGTAGCTTGATGTGGTCGGAAACCTATTATTTGACATTTTTGAGTTTTTTTCTCCCTTGAATTATCACATACTACTTTAGAGAAAATAAAGGTTTTACAACCACACAGTTGGCACTGCCTCTTTGTTGGCTATCCTAATGATGTCGAGGGATATCAACTCTTACATCCACAAATGAAATAAATTTTTATTGTAAGTAGTGTTAATTTTTTTGAATCAATTCCTCCCTTGGCCTCTAATAATTTACCTTATACACTCATAGTGGAATCAGATGATAATGACTCAGATGATGCATCTTCACCTCAATAAGAGTTATCTTTAATAACTACTGCTACCCCATCTTCATTATCACCTCGATGGGTTCGATAGACTCACTAATTAGTAGGCACATTTTTATATGTATCATATAAAAAGTAGAAGGATTTAGTAACAACATCATCATATTCCAAATGCATACATTTCCCTTGCTTCTGATCTAAAATATTTTCATGAAGCATCTAGACATTCTAGTTAGCAATGGAGGATGAGTATAACTACTTGATGAGGAATGCCACTAGGGATTTAGTCCCCTTTCTTAAGGGAAGGAAAAATTTTCATTATAATATATATACCAAACCAAATATGAAATGGATGGAACTGTTGATAAGTTCAAAGTATAACTCATTGCCAAAGGGTTATCATAAGTTCCTGATATTGAATAGACCAAGACCTTTCCTCTTTTTACTAAGATGAATTACATTCACTTGACTCTTGTTATTAATACATCACATGGTTGGGTTGTACATAATATGGATGTGAAGAGTTAATTTCTTCATGGGGACATTCTAGAATAAATCTACATAGAACAACCTTAAGGGTTTATTGAGGACTCTTCTTTGGTTTTCCACTTGAAAAAGTCTCTCTATGGCCTCAAATAGGCTCCATAGGTTTGGTATTCCAAGATTGACTCTTTTATTTTCTTGGTTTAATTCTTACAATGTCACATAGCTCCCAATGACTACATTATGAGATATAATGAACCCATTTATTTCTACTCCTCTATGTTGATGACTTAATTCTTACTGGGAGTTCTTCATCCATCATTTACATAGTCAAATCTGATTTGCATGATCATTTTAATATGCCTAACTTGGGGATTTCTCACTAATTTATTAGGATTTAGATCACTTAATCCTCTTCTAGGATCACTCTTTCTCAGCCCAAGTATGCTCTCGATCTTATATCTCAATTCAACATGGCTGATTATAAACATACACAAACTCCCTTCCTATCTAGAGTTAATATTCAGGCAAAGTGTTCCGATCCACTAGCTGATACTAATTTATATCATAAACTTTTTGTTATTTTAATCTATTTGATGCACACTTGACCCAATATTTATTTTTTATTTGGCATGGTCTCTCTCTTTATGCAAGGGTCACATGAACTTCATTGAAAAGCAACCAAATACATCTTACATTACATCTGACACACTCCTCAACATGGGATACACTATGAAACAATGAAAATAAACAAATTAATTTTTAATATCATAAGTCCAAATCTAGTTATATATTTTATCTTTGCTTAGGCCCTATTAGTTGATAGAGTAAGAAGCAACATGCTATTGTTTTATCTTTAACTAAATCTAAGTGTCAAAGGGTTGTTAGTGTTACTACTAAGGCTATTTGACTTCAAAATATTCTTACTAAGTTTAGCATCAATATTCCATATCCATATATCATCCTTTGTGACAATCATAGTACCATTCATATTTCAAAGAACTGGGTTCGTCATCATAAGACAAAACACATATATATCCATATGCACTACATCTAGGATTTGATTCATGAGAAGGTCATTGATATATGCTATTATTGTACAATAGAGAAAGTTAAGGATATATTCACCAAAAAATTAAATAATAATAAGTTCCATCACTTGTGAACTCTCTTAGGGATGAGGGATACTACTTCAAGGGGGTCACTTGTCCTTCATCCATCATCTTGTCATTGAGGAATTTTTTTCCTATGATTTTTCTCCTCTTATACTTTGAGGGGATTATTTTATACATGGGTACTTCATTAGGATTTGTTTTTATACCCATGTAGTATTTTTTCATGAGGTTTTAACCCCTCAATTTTAATTAAGGGGATAGTTATTTGTATGAATACGGTTATTTCTCTATCTAGTTCCACTATTAGGTGTGAATATGGTTATTTTCCCAACCAATTTCACTATTTTATTTGATTCACAAATTATATAGTTATGTTTAATTAGGAGTTTTGAGTATTTGTCTCACCTCACAGGATCATGACACTTAGCACAATTATAATAATTTTAGATGAGAGGTATTTCCCATATATACCCCCTTGATAAGCTCATTTTGATAATAAATGAATGTAAGTAATAAAATCATGAATTTGTACTAGCCTTTCACTTTAATTATACATCCATGATAATAATATAATTTATTCTTATCATTGTCACTCTCTATCATATGAGTGTTTCACATAGGTCTATTATATTTCTTACCTAATCTCACAACATCTGATATGATCAGTGTACACTTGATACTAAAATGAAGGTCAAGCCTTGATGATTAGTTTTGATGATATTCATTTTTATCTTATTGAGATTCAAGCTTTGTAATTTATGTATGGACATCACCCATACTACTTATTTTGGACTAATACGGGGTTTTAAATGGCTCCCAACCATAAAATTTGATACAAAAAACAAACCAACATATAGAAGCATAGCTGAAACTAGAAACTCGTAAGGCCAAACTAAGTGGAAAGCCAAACAAAAGTAATAAAAACATGGTAAACTAGCTACCAATAAAATTGGGTCAAAACCCAACAAGGCCCAAAGGCTACCCAATAGAAAAATGAAAGTAAAAAAACCAAAAAAGAGACATCTAAAAACACCATCCACTTACTCAAGGTAAACCATGTCATCTGGGTTATTGATGATTATAATTTCCTTTCCTTTGGATGCCTTAATAGAGGCCTCACATTTAATAGTGAATTTGAATTCTTGAATATTTACTTTGCACCCACCCACATATATTTCTACTCTATTACTATCAAACTTTTCCTACATCTCCTTTGATGTGACCCTCCATGGATTTTTTGGAAGCCATTATAGAGCTATAATATCATCATGAGCCACAATGTTTTCCAATAATTTAACTTCCTCCACCCTTTCATTGTTATGTATGCTCTCTTATTGTGTGATTTATAGGATTGGTATTTTGATGTGTGTCATTAGTGGCAAGGAAATGAAATGCCCCTCCAAATAATCAGAGATACACACCTTATGATGGAAATGTTTAACAAAACTTACCAGAAGAAAGAATTGAGTCTCTAGTGATT